>JAPMUY010001476.1:0-18574 GCA_026901105.3 Galaxias olidus
GAGGCACGTAGCTAGCATCTGTTCCTGTTCCAGGATTGGCTAGTGGTGGCACATATCCCAGCAAGAAATGCCAAATTATCTGTAAGCGAATATTATTCTATTTTTTGGGATATGGAGTGATGTATGTATTTTGAGTAAAGTTTACGTTAAATATATATTTTTAAATAGTTTATCCTGTCTTCCCAAGGCCCCCCTCATTGCTCTCTGAGGCCCCCTTGTGGGGGAACCCCTGTATTAGACAGCATAAAACGAAAATGAACAGTATTTTTATACTTTGTTTGGCCACATACCTGATGTTTCCTTAAACTAACTAACTCATCACTCACGACTGTCGAGTGCATGCGTATTGTATATGTGTGCAATTTTGCGTGCGTGCGTTCTTTCACCAAGGCTTCAGTGCTCGCCGCTGCTGCAAATAACCAGGAGGAAGGGAGGGTAACCGTACAGGGCATAGCCAGGGGCACCAATCTCCTGACCTGATATTTTGATTCACTTAATATATCTGTTCGCAAAAAGGAATTTATTGATTTGTAAAAAAAAAAAATTTAAAAACCCTCTTCGAAAAAGGGCACTTCTCTAATGGAGGGCAAAAGGGCAGGGGCTCAAGCCCCCCTTGAGGTCTATCTGTGCACGTGCCATCTACCATTGGGGTCAGTGATCACATTGGAACATGTAAAGGGTACTGATCTGTAAGTAAAATAGCCACCCCTCTTGCCTCGTTCTGAAATGAGGAATGGAACACCTGATCCACCCATCTGCACCTAAGACTTGAGTGATGTGATACCTTGAGACGAGTTTCTTGGAGAAAGATATGAGCTTTCAATTGTTGAAGATGGTGGAGCACCTTACTAGGTTTAACTGGGTTATTGACGCCCCTGCAATTCCAAGTCAGAAAATGAAAACAATTCCCTCCAGCTGGATGGACTACACCAGGCTGAGTCATGTCTTAAGAGAGAGAGGACATGTAATAGACAAGACACATTGTAAACTAAAGATCTTGGTTGACCCAAACAGCGTAAAAAAACACAGACAACTGACAAGCACAAAAAACTTATAAAAACTATATACAAAAACCCCGTCCCACAAGGCCTCCCTTGCCGAAGCATCTCCCCAATTGAGATGAAAGTAAAACCCTAAGCACAAAATATTTTTAGAGCACAACCTAATAACTCTTACTCTTTGCTACCAGAGATTTTTTTACCATTGAACAAGAGTAAACCAAACATGCTTAAATTGGTCCCCACACTCTAGTTTTTTAAATTTACCAGCTAGTGTGGCGGATAGCCTTTCGATATGTACTCGCCAAACGTAAAATCTATTAAAATAATGTTTTATAACTAAACGGCACGTCAATAATCTACTGACTATCAATACAAACATTGCGAGGGCTATATTTTTTAAATAAATTCTCTGACACACGCTCCATGTAATGATCTGAGAATTGGTGTAATATGTTCATATTTTTTGGTCTTTGTTAAAAGTCTAGCAGCAGCATTCTGAACAAGCTGAACAAGCGTTTTCTTAGGAATACCTGAGAGAAGAACATTACAGTAGACCAGTCTACTGGTAATACATGCATGAATACACTTTTCTAAGTCTTGTTGGGACACGAGTCCTCTGAGTCTTGATATATGTTTGAGGTGATAGTATGCTGATTTTATTACCAAGGTGAATTTTATAGGTGATTTCTAGCTTGGTTCTTAGTTTTCAGATACATGGGTTGCGTTCCAATACCCAAACTAGCATACTAAACAGTAAGCCAGAAAAATATTTAGTGTGTCCCAATACAGTATGTCAAATGCAGTAAGCCAAAAATACCAAGATGTCTTACTACATCCTGTCCCATTTTACAGTATACTAGCCAGCATACTTTTCTGGCTTTTCTGACCTACAATGCTCTGTGAAGCAGAAGAAATGTCACATTGACTCTCCGCACAGATGGAACACCAACTATTTAAAGATTTGGCGCTACGGACTGCAACAGATGTTATGACAAAGTAGTATGCCCAAATTGTATGCCTTCTTTATGCAATAATACGTACTTTTTAAGGGCACTTACTAAAAGAAAAACGTTGTATGCGATTTGAGACGCAGCGATGGACTCAGTGTGTTCTAACTTTTGGCCTTTGGCACCAAAGTTAATTAGATTAGTATTTTCTTTATTTAGCTTAAGGGCATTCTGGCACATACAGTCATTGACTTGCTCAATGCAATGACACTGTGATTCTATAGCCCAGTGGTCATTTGGTGAAAAAGCTATGTATATTTGAGTGTCGTCTGCATAACTGTGCGGGCGACATTGTTATTTCGCATAAAATGGCCTAGCGGAAGGTTGAATAGAGAAAGGTCACAAAATTGAGACTTGTGATTCAAGCCCTTTGGGTTTGCTCTAACTAATAAAGTGGAAGGAAGGAACTGGTTAATTGGTGACTCTCTGTCCCACTCTTTTTATTGATATGTACAAAGGACCAAAGAAACAAATAGCTTTTCCATCTACATAGAGACAAAATGGATGACACAATCCTGAAATTTACTCTTTTTTTTTTTAAAGGTACATGAGATGTTGTAATATTGTTTTTTTTACAAGAAAGTCCTTGGAATGTGCACAGCTATTTGCTAACACAGACGTGGGGCAAATCCCGTGTGTACGTGTTCCTTGTTTATCAATCTAATTCACATAGAAGCAATACTGCTCAGTTGTACCTTGCCAATCAAACATATCCGTATGTGCAAATGCCATTTAGGTCAATGCTGGATTCCAAAAGACTGAGCAAGCGTAGAACTCGACCGATCAGGACAAAATAAATGAATGAAAAGTCATGTGTTTTTTAAAAGGTTGTTAACACCTGCCTTTGCCAATGCAGGCTCAAGGTCGAACTCTACGTATGTAGCTTGACCTCCTATGAAGGCAGTTGTATGGTTAAGAATCAGCCCCAACTAACAGTGGCTAAGACCATATTTTAAATAAATTGTAAGTACATTTAAAGCCTTCAGCTCCATAGATTACACTAGTAGTTAAATTGACCTAGAGAAGCTCAGTACTATGATTTTTTATGTATGACTTAAACAGATTGCTTACATTTTTCAGTTTAATTAGTATGTTTAGACCTATATTTTGATATATACTGGATAGCCTTGATACCTACTTCATGGGTTAAACAATTGCAGCATTTAGCTTGTGTCAGATTCTTGTTTACAACTGGAGTTTATGACTGGTGAGAAACTGTTCACTAAAATACAGAGATTACACATTTTAGTATGAGTCTTAATATTATTTACTATTGATAAGAGGTGCTTTGCAAACTAGCTGTATGTTCTTTTCTTTTTTTACACAAAGGACCCCAAATCCAAGATAATTGATTCTATTAATTCACCATCGGAATAACTAGCCAGTTATTCTGTCTAATTACTGGTCTCCCTTCTAGCTCCCGGAACGACCAGGTACAGTTAAGAGGAGTGTGATTCTTGAGCCAATAGATGGGGAACACAAACAGAAGGTGGGGTATAAATCATTTGCACTGATTGGAGGGCCAACTACCACTCCCATCAGAGAAGTCATACAAGAGTGAGTTGGGGGGGGGGGGGGGGGTTGTGAGTAGGACACCTTGTATGTTTGTTTATGTATGTGTGTGAGTGGTTCCAGGGTCCAGAGACAGACAGTATTTTTTAAGACCAAAGTTGTACCAGCCAACTGAAAGTTGATGTGTAGCTATGAGTGTGATGACAATATGTGTCAAAGACTTTTTAATTAAATGTTTTATTTTATTTAGTTATTCACACACAAACAGGACAATTAAAATATCCTAATCAGACATTTTCAATAAATTAACCCTTTTGACGCTTACGATCACACCGGTGTGATCACTCTAGAGTGGTCCCTGAGGCGTACGATCAAACCGGTGTGATTAGAACGTAAACTTTTTACTGCGGCATCATAATCAGATCAGCGTTTAGGTTAGTCTCGCGATGCCAAACCTATCTCCACACTTCATTGCGCTGTGCCAGCGCTGGAGAAGAGTCTTGCATGGAGTTTTTGTAATAGTGGAGAAAAACACTGTATTTTTTTAAAACAATCATAATTGTCTTGGGCAGCGCTAAACCCAGGATACAGCGACGGTGCCCTTGCAAAATAGTGTCGGAGGGGAACTTCTTTTGGTGGAACATCTGCACGTGGGGAGGCGCGCCCTGGCTAAATCTCCTCAAAGGAAAACGCCATATAAAACAATAAAAGAGGTATTTCGACTCTGATACAACTTTTCTTGATGAAAAAGACAAACATAATGTCGCGTCCCGCAGTTCTGAGAGACGACAGGACTAAAGGTATAAGCAAAAGCAAGCTTTAATCAATAAAGTAATCAATACAAAAATAATAAAGAAGAATACGATGAAATCAAACGATAACAAACACCACGCTACACCAGTCTGCTGTTCTACACACACACCCACACACACAAACCCAGTCTATCGAATGCCGCCACCTGGGAGGGGTCTGTTATCGTTTTATACAGTGGTAGAATACAAGGTCATATGTCAACTGGATGGAGAGAAGTCATTGGTTTAGACGATAGACCCTCCCTTGTTGGTGCGCAGGCTCAGTCCTAAGCCTCTAGGCACGTCTCTGCCGTTGTTGTAGTCGTATCAAATACATGCGTGCGCTGTAAGAGAGGGGAAAAGTCTGCAGAGATCGTAACAATGACCATTGACAGACCTTGAACAGATTATAATGTGTAGGATTGTCCTTTTAATACACAGCACATAATATGTGTAATTAAGTGGTCTAATACACAGCATATAATACATGTAGCTAAATGGTTAAATCTTAACAATAACTTAATCATCTGTCTCCTGGGGGTAAAGCCTGTCTATACTTTAGCTTTGTAGGACTGGTAAAAACCACAGACTTTTCATCTCACATGTATGTAGTTCTTTCAGAACGTTATTACTTGATATCAAAGAAGCTCATGTGAAGTGGAACGGATCTGAACTTTGGTCAAGTCTATGGAGCATACATCTGCCAGAGTAAATATGCCAAATCAGCTCAGACTAGCGATGACAGTCTCAGAAAACGGATCAAGATCGTGCATGAGTCAGGACTGAGCCTGGGCTTGTCAAAGATGCGTTCACAAGTTGTTGTGGTCCTGGAACTAGTCAAATCAGTCTTGATACATAAAAACGCTAAATCAAAGACTCACATAGTCCCGTCAATGATGATTAAACTAGGTTTTATGACTAGCTATAGAGAAGTGCTTTTCATGACAATTTCCACATCAACATTTACCAATTGCCATCGGGTTTAGCCTGGAAAACAAAGCTATGAATGTTGTCCAGATATGTATTAAGATGGCTATCTCAATTTATCCTACAAGTAGATATCTGAGGAACTGCTAATCATTTTCCTCATAAATGTGTGGTTTCAGTGTAGCACAATTATATATTTTCAACCTGAAGGTAGTTTGTTTCTGTCAGAAATAACTAATTATTTTCTCCCTAATTGCAGCAACCTTCATGGCCTTGGAGATTGCTTTCCCTGCCTCACAACTGTGACTTTTGGAAATTAAAGGGAAGCTCTCTCCTGTTTTGTTACAGAACTTTTTAGTATCACACTCTACCTATTTTAAATCATCTCCAGCTCAAGCCTTTTCTTGACCTATACATATATACCTATCTTACCTTTTTGCACTCATGTTGTCAGATTTGTCTTTATTTCACAACTAACTTACTTTAGTAACTTTAAAAATCAATACCATTGTTTTCCCCTGTCATGCTTTTGTTTATTTAAGTATTTTTATATCACCCAACTTAAGACTCGTTTGCACTTATCTTGTCAGATGTCTTTATGCGTAATTACAACTGAGAAGAAATAATGGGTATTGGAGCGAGTTGATAATATTGCAGTTTGACATCCTCCTCCTGAATGGTACATGTCCACCTGTTTGCAGACACATATTTGGCACCTACTGGGTAACATGCACTCTTGCATAGGGTAAGTCTTAAAACATCAATGTAAAGCTATAAGCACTGAGCTATACACTATATTATACACTATACGCTCTTACACTATATTACCACCTTTTCTGTTCTTGGGCACTTGCTTTCTAGCTCCTGGCAAAGCCATGCCAAAGTGTTAGCCGGATTCGAGAATACAAATTTTCTAGCAAGCCTGATGTTGTCCCTGTTTGGGCTTATAACAAGTTCTAAACATTGCTGCATTCCAGGACTTTTCCTCAACTTCTCTCTCATGACTTTGGAGGATGTGGCAGTAATTTCCAGGAGTTGCACAGAACAGGGTAAAATATCTTAATTCACCAACTTTTCCACACTGCTGTCTAAAACAAACTGGCGTTATTACCATGTCAATCTAAACATTGATAAGAAACTATGAGTTAGGCAACTGCAAGGAAATTTCAACATAAAAAGCTACATTATTATCAACTTATTTATTCATTTATTTATGTAAATAATACTGTGTTTCTGTGAAAGTGACGCCCCTGCAGCTAACGTTTACGAGGCACTGCTGCTCGCTGCTGTAAATTTGACTATACTATAGTATATAGGGAAGACCAGACCACCCCATACAAAAGGGTGATTCTCGTAAAATATATATCTTTGGATTTTCCTCAAATGCACGTAACACGTTTCCAAACATAATCAGCTTCATTTTGAGACCCGCGAAATCGAGTTGCCCTGAACTTTGACCTCTCTACGCCTTTTGCGATGACTTATAATTTTTGACGTTAGGAAAATCCCATAGGTTCCAATAATAATAATAATAATAACCAGGGGTGCTCATAACTTTTTTAGTGAGTTACTCAGATGAGTACCGGGAGACAGTGTTTGGTACTCACTCCACACGTAGTGTGGTTTCAATAAGTGCAGTCTTCCTCACTGGCTTCCTCACTGTCCTCCTCAGTGTCTCCTTCACTGTCCTCTATTTCAACTTCTTGCATGGTAGATGATGAAGATGCTGCAGATGCACCTCCCTGTCCCTGTTTAAGCCTCCGATTTGCTGTCTCCATCCACAGGTCAACAGCTGGCTTTGGGTCAAATGTCTCTGTGGTCTTCTTTGACAGGTGAATGTGCATCAGGGCTGAGAGACGAGCATGTGACAGACGAGATCTGTACTTGGTTTTTATTATGTTTAGATGTGAGAATCCCCTCTCACAAGCTGCACTGCTCAAAGGCAGTGTAAGAAACAGTTTAACTACCTTGTTGATGCTGGAGTAAGCATCTGGATTACTTGTATTTATTATTTGGAGCAAGTCATACACAGAGGAGGCTGCCAAGCGTTTTCCTGCTTGCTTTAAATGCATCCATTCTCTCAGAATAGTGTCTCTGTCAAGTTGCAAGGTGGCCTCATATTTCTGAAGAATGGTGCAAACTGTTGTGTTGGCAAAATTGTGAAGTCCTTGCATTTCCTGAGGCCAAGTTGAAGGATCAAATACTAAGAAATGATCACATGACTTGAGGGAGTCATATCTGATTTCAAACTCTTCAATTAACCCCCTGAGTAAGTTTGTCTTGTCCCTGTCAGCATCAGCATTAGAAACAGTGTGTGTCCTATAGTGGCCACAGATTTACTCCTACCCGCTTCAGTAAAGGAATACCCTCAGCATAGGAAGACATGGGGCGTGCTTGTTCAGCTTTATGAAAGGCGAGGAGAAAAATATTACACAGGGATTGCCGTTGTTCTTCATTCAGCTTGTTTCGCCATCTAGCAAGTGGGTGGCTGGATAGTTCTTTACTAGCTTGTTTATTAGCAATAGCTTGTGCCACATTAACGTGCTCCTTGCTCTTTTCATGTTTTTCAAACAATGGGTGGTTGAAATTCTTCGAGCCTGTATAAAACGCACCTGTTTTGTCTGCTATATGTGGATGCGAGCGGCATAGTTTGCACCACATTTCGGTGCGCTCATCGTTAGCATCCAGCCACGGCACGTTTTGGAGCCACTTTTCAGAAAAAAATCTTTTCTTATGCTCGGGCTCGGTTTCCTGTTTTTTTGCAGGTGGCAAAACGCCAAAGTAGCTGCTTAATGTATTCTGTTTTTTGGACATGTCTGGTAGTTGACTCCTTTGAGTGTTGACAAGAAACACGTGTATACAAAATATTTGTTGTTTTGATGACCTATCAGGTACGCAAAGGCGCGCAGTGACACAAGTGACGTTACGCAATCCAGATTTTTGCCACGCATGCGTACCTGCGCACCAGTTATGTGCACCCCTGATAATAACTTTATTTATATAGCGCCTTTCAAAACAGGGTTACAAGGTGCTTTACAATAAAAGTAACAGTAAAAAATAGACTATAAATATAGCTGTGATGGCAGCCATGACCGGGGTCTATGCTATGGCACTTTATGGCACATTGCCATTATTCCTAACAGGCAATTGGGCCAAGTTAGCAATGTCACAACAGTGCTATCAGCAATGACATTTAACAGTTTTATGGTATTGACAAGACACATGCTGTTAGCAAAGCTTTGTCAATATTAGTAACTCTTTGTGTCCAGCATTTAAAAAAAAAAACACAATATGGAGCCATTTGTGCTGACACGTTAAAATGTGAGTGTTGCTGACAAAGTATGTATTTGTAAAATAGTTCATTGTAAGTATTATGGCAATAAGGTGAAAGATTACATCCAACTGGTAGCACAGAAAACACTAACCATAACATGATTCTTAAGTCTTGACAGAGTTACTCTTTGTAGTGTTATGAAGGATAATAGTCATGTTTAACCTTCAAATCTATATCCATGCCAATATTATTAGCTTCTTAGTATGAAGACACACTCGTTTGAAATTTCAATGCTCTGTGGTGGCCATGTTTTTTAAGGTGCAGACTGTTCCTTTCAATATTTTAAAGCCCTATTCAAATAGATACTGTTTAAAAAGTTTAGTGAGCACATCTATAATGGTCTGCGAGGAAATGTGGTTTATCTGTTTTTCACAAAATCCAAAATAGCAGAAAATCTATCAAGGCGTACTAATAGGTTCTTGAGGCAAATATGTTCCTAATAGGGGCAGAAACCTGTCCAGCAATCTCCACATCTTTACATGATACAGGACGCGGGGCATGATCTTTCAAAGTTTGCTTGTTTTGGTGGGCTGGAATAGCGCCCCCTTTGGATCAACTGGTATTTCACTTATATGGCAGGGTGTGGCACATGGTTGATTATGCTCATGCAAAGTTACATCTGTCTATGTATTTGTCCTAGCAATTGACACACACATTGCTAAAGTTTTGGACATTCCCCTGGTGGCTGCTACTGGTATTACCAGCTTACCAGCCAACACTTAAAATTCAACTCCTCCTAGATGGTTCAACCAATCTTGATGCAAATTGGTAAGCTGCATCTGTAGAAATAGATCTTTGAAAACCTTTTTTGAAAAGTTTGTATCTTAAACAAAATGGCTGCCATAAGCCATTTAACACAGAAGATTAGTTGTGTGGTTGATACAGCGCCCCCTTTCAACCAAACATTACCATTTTCAACATGTGACCTTTACTCACTCATGCAGTCATGCTCATTAAGTTTCATGGCTCTGACAAAAACAGGTCATGAGATACACATATGTGTGGTTTGTAGCGTCCCCTTATGGGTGATATTGTTATGGCTTGTATGGCTGACCCTGTGTAGTGTTATGAATGATCCCAGTAATTCTTAAGTCCATATCTACAACTTTAACAGTTTTATTAGCTTTTTAATTTGAAGACACACCCACTTACACATTATTTGGTCCATGGCGCCCATGTTGTTTAAGGTACAGATTTTTCCTACAGGATTTCTAAAGGTCTAGTCAAATATGTACTGTATACCAATTTTCGTGAGGATGGGTCAAACGGTCTACGAGAAGATATGGCTTGACTGTTTTTCACAAAATCCATTCTGACAGAAAATCCATCATGGCGGACTTTATGGGTTCTGAGACAAATTTGTTCTTTATGATGACATACACCTGTAAATCAAGTTTTAGGTCAAAACTATGACACGGGCTGCGGGGCGTGGCCATGTCAACTTTTTACTTTTGGTTGCTTTGTATAGCGCCCCCTTTGGGTCAATTGGTATGTCACCTGTATGGCAGGGTGGGACACCTGGGTGTCTATGCTAATGAAAAGTTTCATCTGTCTATGACATTCTATCTCATGGGAATTTACACAGGTAGGGAGGAATAAATAATAATAAATATAGCTCCGATGGCAGCCATCACCGGGGTCTATGCTATAGCACTTTATGGCACATTGCCATGATTCACAACAGGCAATTGGGACAAGATAGCAATGTCACGACAGTGCTATCAGCAATGACATTTAACAGTTTTATGGTATTGACAAGACATATGCTGTTAGCAAAGCTTTTTCAACGTTAGTAACTCTGTCCCATCACTATGTAACCTAATTACAGCATTTAAAACAAAAAACACAATATGGAACCATTTGTGCAGACACATGTTAAAATATGAGTGTTGCTGACAATGTATGTATTTGTAAAATAGGTCATTGTAAATAGGTCAGTTTCACTGCATAGACCCCTAATAATGAACGGCAGCAAAAACAATAGGGTTCTATGCAGTTTCAGTGCATACACCCCTAATAATGAACGCCAGCAAAAACAATAGGGTTCTATGCACCCCTAATAATAATGAACGGCAGCAAAAACAATAGGGTTCTATGCAGTTTCACTGCATAGACCCCTAATAATAATGAACGGCAGCAAAAACAGTAGGGTTCTATGCAGTTTCCCTGCATAGACCCCTAATAATAATAATGAACGCCAGCAAAATTAGTAGGGTTCCATGCAGTTTCACTGCATAGACCCCTAAATATAGCTGCGATGGCAGCCATGTCCGCGGTCTATGCTATGGCACTTTATGGCACATTGCCATGATTCACAACAGGCAATTGGGACAAGATAGCAATGTCATGACAGGTGCTATCAGCTATGACGTTTCACAGTTTTATGGTAATGACAAGACGTGCTGTTAGCAAAGCTTTTTCAATGTTAGTAACTCTGTGTCCCATCGCTATGTAACCTAATTACAGCATTTGAAACAAAAAACACAATATGGAACCATTTGTGCAGACACATGTTAAAATATGAGTGTGCTGACAAAGTATGTATTTATAAAATAGGTCATTGTAAGTATTATGGCAATAAGGTGACAGATTATATCCAACTGATAGCACAGAGAAAATTAAGCCAAACGTATTATTCTTCAGTCTTGACAGGCTTAACACTACAAAGGATATGAAGGATAATAGTCATGTTTAGCTTCAAAACTATATCTATGACAATTTGAATAGCTTTTTAGTTTGAAGTAACACTCGTTTGTAATTTCATTGGTCTGTGGTGGCCATGTTGTTAATGGTATAGACTGTTGCTTTCAAGCTTATAAAGATCTATTCACATACAGTACATCCAGAAAGTATTCATACCCCCTCACTTTTCCCACATTTTATCATGTTACAGCCTAATTCCAAAATGGATTAAATAAAAATTTTTTAAACATTCTACACACAGTACCGCATAATGACAAAGTGAAAAAGGTTTTTTTGATTTTTTTGCAAATGTATTAAAAATAAAAAATTTAAATATCACATGTACATAAGTATTCAAAACCTTTACTCAATACTTTGTTGAAGCACCTTTGGCAGCAATTACAGCCTCAAGTCTTCTTGAGTATGATGCTACAAGCTTGCCACACCTATTTTGGGGCAGTTTCTCCCATTCTTCTTTGCAGATCGTCTCAAGCTCCATCAGGTTGGATAGGGAGCGTCGGTGCACAGCCATTTTCAGATCTCTCCAAAGATGTTCAATCGGGTTCAAGTCTGGGCTCTGGCTGGGCCACTCAAGGACATTCACAGACTTGTCCCAAAGCCACTCCTTTGTTATCTTGGCTGTGTGCTTAGGGTTGTTATCCTGTTGGAAGGTGAACCTTCGCCCCAGTCCGAGGTCCAGAGCGCTCTGGAGCAGGTTTTCATGAAGGATCTCTCTGTACATTGCTGCATTCATCTTTCCCTCTATCCTGACTAGTCTCCCAGTTCCTGCCGCTGACCAAAAACACCCCCACAGCATGATGCTGCCACCACCATGCTTCACTGTGGGGATGGTATTGGCCATGGTGATGTCCAATCAATTGAATTTACCAGAGGTGGCCTGGTTTCGTCCGGGATGCGCCTGACTTGACGAATACTTAGCATTCAGGACAGAGAGTTCAATCTTGGTTTCATCAGACCAGAGAATTTTGTTTCTCATGGTCTGAGAGTATATCTAAAGTCAATGGAAATTCTGTAGCTGGGTGTTGGTAGGTCCTTGAAAGTGTGTGCCGCCTTATAAATTCAATGTATTATTATTATTATTAAGTATCAGACCATTGGATTTCATGGATCTTCAGAGGTAGTGTATGTCTTTCTCCAGCTCATCTTAGTGTTGCTTTATGTAGCCATTAGTTATTCTGTATTCACCTTTGGAAAGACAATAAAATGTGCCGGGTAAAGTGTGCTGTTGCAGGATCACCACATTGTGTACAACTGGTCTGAAGAGATATGGTGTATGCCCTTATTTAAGATTATACTTTTGTACTTACCAGTTTGGTGAGACCTGCAGCAGGGCATTGATGTCATTTCCTGGGTGACATTGTTTGGTTGTTGAATATGTTACTTAAAATAAAACCAATGCATATGTATATATATAAGTATCTGAAATGTGTGTGTAAAACTTGTATAAAATAAATTTTAATGTTTTGTGGTGTGTCACATGCAGTGTAGTCAATGGTGTACATGGGGTCTTGACTGAAATGTAGTGTCAGTCTACAACAGGGCATCTAATCAGTATGTGAAATAGGGATGGGCATTTTTCAACTTATCTTATCAATCTCATGGTCAGAGATTGAACTATATAGACTAAATACTAAAATCAGCACATTACTGTTTGGGTCAGGATGGCAAACATCAGTAGTAGCCAACAGATTGAAGAGGGTTTAGTTTTGTGTTTTTTTAAACAGACAGCCAGTGCATAGCAAAGCTCAGTGGGATTTGCGTTTTGTCTATTGGCCAAATCTATGGTTGTTTTTAAGAATCTATATGCTAAATGAGGATATAGATTTTCGTTTTAGCAAATAGAAAAATAAGTTGCTTGGAGATACTGTAGATGTCAGGGCATGGCACTGTATTCAGCCTCCTAGGGTTCAGCACCATGGACAGCTCCGGGGGCCAGCTCCTACTATATTCCTCCTCCTATATTATTTGTTCTGTTTGGTCCCCCTGTATGCCTTGGTTCCTATTTAAGTTTCTGTCTAAGTTTCTTTTTGCTTTGTAAAAGCAACCTTGCAGAGATGCTTTGCCCTAACACTGAATAAAAATGCCTCCATACTAAACTTGTATCTAAAGAAAGTAGATTAAATTAACATGGCTAACTCACAGTCAGCAGTAAAGGACTTCTCTCACATTCCCACCAGATGTGTTTGCACTGCTTAGGTCATGGCCTCATATTTCATTCAGGTTGTCAATACAGTTTTAAAACCCCAATGTATGTAGCCTAATCTTTGCCTACTTTTCATTAATCATTCACATGTTATTGTTGTCTTGCTTAGTGGTAGTAGGCCTACTCATGATTACATTAACCGATATTTGGTTGCCTATGTATAGTTAACAAGTATATTTTCTCTCGAGCAGCACCTCTTGTTGCGACTAGTCAACTAATTATGCCCATTCCTAATGTGAATGCTAATAAATGCTTTAGAGCAAAGGTGTCAATGTGTTCAACGGGAACATGCTGTGTGAGGTGGGTGTGTTAGTTAATTCTGTCAGTTGTATGATACAGGAGTACTCACCAGGTACATCTACATGTGAAAACTAATATTGGCTACGTGGGCTAGCAGCTGAGTTGCAGGTGGTGCACATGTGTTCTTTGTGCAGGTTGATGTTTTAAAGCTGTCATGATAGTCAGCTGATGGTGTAGTACAATCCAGAGGAAGACCTATTCCATTACACATTCACAACAAAAACGGGTACAAGTTAATGAGTTATTTAGTGAAATAGTTGCAAATGCTTTGTTCAAAAGGGTAAGTGGAGATGACAGTGTTCTTTTTAATAGGGAAAGTAATAAAGGAAATATAAGTTGCATTCGCTATTTCTTAGACATAATTTATGGAGTTGTAGAGAAACTTACCATATTGTGGGAGTTTTCTGTCTACTTGTAGAAAGCTGAAGCATTATGGAACAGGCAAATGCAAGACCCCTTGAGGTCATGCAAGTCACCTTTGGCTGTGACTGGTTTGTTAGGTGGTGGAAAAACAAGATTTCAGCCATTTCCACAGTTTAGAATAACTCAAATATTTTATAGCACTTATTGCTTTAAAAGCAGAAGGCCAAATGCGTACATTTTCTTCAATGTGTTTGAGCAGTCATTTATCAAGTTTCTTTTTTATGAACTCTGAAGTGTTGAATGGTATGTCATTATCCAATTTTTTTTCCCCAATAAGGGTGACAAATATAATAATAATAATTATAATAATAATTTAAATACTAATTATAATAACAACAATAATACAGAACAGTTCTCGTAACTCAAGGACACTGTACAACGGGAACAACTTGGGGGTAAGCTAAGGAAAACAAGTGGGTTTTGCGACGGGATTTAAAGATATTCATGGGGTCAGAGTTCCGGATAGCTGGCGAAAGGGAGTTACAGAGAACCGGGGCAGCAGTGCTGAATGCTTTGTCCCCGATGGAACGGAGTCTGGTTTGGAGGGTGTTCAGAAGACCAGCGTCAGAGAAGAGGGGGGTACGAGAAGGCGTGTAGGATTGAAGGAGGTCAGAGAGGTAGGAGGGGGCTTGTCCATGTAGAGATTTGTAGGTGACTATTATTTTTGAATGAGATGCGAGACTGGAGTGGCAATATTTGTACATGGGTAGGTTTTGCGTCTTTAATGTATACATGATCTATCAGTGTTCCCTTTTCAGTTGTTGGGTAGCAGACAGATTGCACATAGTTGTGTTTGGCCATCAGGTGGACAAGAGAGGATGATGTGAGAGCATTGTCATTAAAATCACCCATGATGAGTTTTGTACCTGGATATTCATCTACTATGTCAATAAGTTGTTTGAAATGGCTGCAAAATATTTCAAGTGGATATGTTGATGGGCGGTAAACGACTGCGCAAGTCGAAGGAATGTCTTCCACATGGAATAGTAAGGTTTTTAAATTAGTACATTGAGGCGTTAAAGTGTGAACTTTTCTGTTGGCCTTGAAATAAACACCTACTCCTCCATGTGCCTGATGTTTAAGGGAGGTTGTAACTTCATTGCTAGTGTCATAACAATTGTATCGGGGGTTGTGCTGAAATTGAAAGTCTGGCAAATGTGGTTGCTGTTGGCTGTCATGGACTGTTAGCCATGTTTCTGTTAAGCATATGTAGTCGGCATTTATGACAGTTGTATTGCTTTTAATGTCATCGATATGAGCCATTAGACCTTGGGTGTTGTGTAAAACTATAGAGCATGATTGGGCGGATTTGACATTGTGGTCGGAAAATGAAATCCATTTTGGCATAAATGCGATTGCGTCTGCAGCTGTGGCATTGCTATATATATATATATATATATATATATATATATATATATATATATATATATATGTTGGATTCATTGAAATCTTCAATTAGAAGTCCACTTAGATTTCTGACTCTACTCAGAGCAATATGCTTGTCCTGCAGCAAATATTTTCTTTAAGGAAACCACAGCCTGATCTACTGTTAAACCTTGTACTTTATGGATAGTGCATGCCCATGCTAATTTCAGAGGAAATTGATGTCTAAGGCCATTGCTGGCGGAAATTCTCTCTTCTTCTGGATGAATGACTGTAATGTTCTGTTTAGATGTAGATGATAGGGGAGTTTTTAGTCTTTGCATTTGGCCCACCTTTGAATGGTCAAACATTACATGTATTTCATTGGGGAAAGAATTGGCCTGTGAGTCCTCATTTGCAGTAATAATTTGCATAACGGTTCCAAATGCACCATTTACTAGACCATCTGCCACAGAAATGTTTCGCGTTAACATAATACGAGCTCCGACTGCTAAAGTAATACTGGATTCCAAACATGAGTTATAGACTTTTATGGGGCTGCCATGTTTTCTTTCTAGCTGGCCCGTTTTGGGATTTTTCTCAAAGTCTAGTGCTTTTATGATAGTGGGTTCTGCACATGTGGAAAGGAGCATATGTGAGTTAAATGCATTAACTTCCTTATTGGTGGCATAGATATGAAGTGCATTGACTTGTTCTCCAGTTTCACATGACAGCAACATTTTAATGCCATTGGGGTGTAGAGGGGAATTTTTTTCATGTGTTCTTAGATGATCTAGCATCTGTGCAAAATCTAACTTGTTTTGTCGTACAATGTGTGTGAGTTGAGCAATTTTTAAAATGATCATCCCATAAATTGACAGTTTTTGATACAGAATACAGTGGCATGCCTTTGACAGGCGGTAGTTGAAAGAAATCACCGACAGCAATGATGCTAACTTTCCCAAAGGTTGTGTAGTCTCCTGTTTGCTTGATTTGTCTTAGCCTTCCATGAATGTAAGTCAAAAGTTTATGGTCAACCATGGATATTTCATCAGTGATTAATACTTGTAAGTCTCCGTTTTGTTTTGAGGGAATTAATTTTCTCCTCCCCAAGAGGTTGATATGGCAGTGACACGTTTATTCCAATAGACAAGGCGCTATGTATTGTGACAGCATTTATGTTGAATGCTGCCACCCCAGTGGGTGCTGTCAGCAATACAGTGATATCATCAGGGTTTGCTGCAGTGAGTGACAAGATCCTAGTTGATTCATATTGTATTGCTTTGATTAACTGACCTTTCCCAGTGCCTGCACCACCTGTTTTGAATACCTTCAGAGGTTCAGGATTGTTTCCATAGGATTTTTGTAAACACCATGCTCTGACTTTATAGAAGATTGCTGATTGTTCTTCGTTTAAAGACCTTAACAATTTTAAGGCTTCAGCTCTACACATTACAGTGTTATTTTTCTCAGGAGTAATGATAGAAGTGGCATTTGTCATTAACTCAGGGATGTTTGTGTCTGCATATTCTTGCTCGTTGTCAGAGTCGTGTAATATTGCATCTTTATCTTCCAGTCGTGCTAGTTCTGTTTCTGGGCATATTTGGGACCAGGCGTCCTGAAGTTCAGCACTGTTTTGTAAAATCTCTTGTGCTCTGTCCAATTTGTCAGCGTCCTTTTCATAGTATGAGCGATTTGTATCAACTATACATTTCACGGTTTGCAACGTGTTGTTAGCTATTGTGACTGTCCCATTTTCATAGAATGCCTCGTAGGTTTCATATGGTGGTGGTTTTAACTGACAGTTGTCATTATGGGGCAAAAACAGCTGCAAGATGGAATGGTAGTATTTACTGAGAATCTGGGATATCTTATCACTGCTGGTTCTGAACGAGTTCTTTTCAGTACAAAGCCAAGTTGTTTTTGAGTTGTATTAAGCCTGGATGATTTATAACTTGTGATGCAGCTAACATACGGTAAGCAGAGCAAAACTCAGCAAGGGAAATGCATTTCATCTCGTCTGTGTCTGGGCGGTTTTTGTATCTATCAACAATACTTCTCATCCAAATATCTGTGGAATCATCACCTGGAGGCAAGTTTTTTAGTAAGCTTAACGGTTTAGACATTTTCATAGGATACTCTCCAACGGGTAAAAATATGACATTGTGGCTGGAATCGGTCAAATGCATACCTGTGAGTCTATATACAGATTCTTGTGCATGGACTTCTCTACTGTGTAGGTAGATACTTCCAATTTGCTTTAAGGCTTCATTTGTGTCAAGATTGCCGTTGAATGCTTCTTTTTGTGCCACATCAAGTAATTAACCAATTTCATGTTCGGATTTTGATATGTATGAAATTATGTACACAACACAGGCATATTCATCTACAATATATTGAATGTCCATGTTAGCATTCCATGCACGTAGCAGATGAGTGTTATACTGATTTACCCAAGCATGATTTAGTTGTCTTTGCAAAATCACATTTGTCTTATTCGTGAGCTCTGCATTGGCGGCTTCAAAATCGGATTAAGAAGTGTTCACATCGGTGAAAAAGGCATCGGTTGAGGCATAAGCATTTTTTGGGTCAGACAAAAGTATTTTCATGTGTTGTAGAAGTGGCTTAGGTCGGAGCTGTCCAACGCGCTTGTTTTCATGAATAGCTGCATGATTATCAGTGGTAGTTGTAATGTCGGGTGTTTCCACGTTGACACTGTTAGTGGCATCACTGTCCATCGTAGGTCTAGTAATAAATGTACGCTTAGATACTGGGCGAGGGAAGCCAAATCTGCAAGGAGTTTTATTCTTTCTACAGGATTTTGAGTGCCTTCTACTGTGTGTTTGCACAATAGTAACAATCTCATGCAATTCTTCATCGCGTGTAGAAGGTATGTCACATGTGATATATTTGTCAACAAAGGTAAGAACTTCTGTGTCAGTGTTTCTATCAATTTGAGGTGCATCTTTAACCCAAAATAAAACATGTATATGCGAGGATCCACGATTTTG
>JAPMUY010001478.1:2500-18455 GCA_026901105.3 Galaxias olidus
TGATAAGTTTAAATAATAGTCTTTAAGACTAGAAGCCTATTAGTAGCATCATTCTCATTCTCATTGTCATACATTCAGGTGTGCGGATGACGGGAGAGATTGTGTGTAAAATATTTTGGCATGGCAACACCATTGAGTGTGTGCTGTTTGTGTTGAGAGAGAGAGAGAGAGAGAGAGAGAGAGAGAGAGAGAGAGAGAGAGAGAGAGAGAGAGAGAGAGAGAGAGAGAGAGAGAGAGAGGGAGAGACAGAGAGAGAGAGAGAGAGAGAGGGTGAGAGGGAGAGAGAGAGAGAGAGAGAGAGAGAGAGAGAGGGATAGAGAGAGAGAGACAGAGAGAGAGAGAGTGAGAGAGGGAGAGAGGGAGAGATAGAGAGAGAGGGGGAGAGGGAGAGAGAGAGAGAGAGAGAGAGAGAGAAAGAGAGAGGGAGAGAGAGAGAGAGAGGGAGAGTTGTGTGGATTCCAGGGTTTGGGACGTCATTCCCAAAGCTGTGTGAAGTTGAAGTTTCTTTTGACATTGGTCAAACTGGGACAATCAGCCAGCAAAGAGCAGGCTGGAGACAATGTGGTGTTGTCACCCCCAAAGAGAGAACACCTGTGTTTATAATAAACAACGGAAACAACATGGCACTTCCTGTATGCCATAGAGTTGGTGCCTTTGTGGCTCAAATGGACCAGCGGTAGTTATTGCTTTTTCCATCTGATCGCACTTTTAGTGGGCCTGAAATTGATCACCTCAGGCAAGTGTTAGTGGGAAAACATGCAGATTTATTTCTCTGTTTTGTGGAAAAAGCACGGTTTAAGCAATGTAAAAAAAATATATATATAATTCGTGCCAGTTATAAGAAAAAGGTTTAAAACTTGCAAAAGAAAGCTTCATGATGAGGTATAAAGTAAAATAACAGGACATTAGATTACATAGCCATTGTTAAGGGGACACAGAATTTATTATGAAAGATTTCTACAAAATACTTGGTACTTGATTTGGTAATGTAATGTAAATTTGGTAGTAAACTCTTAATTCAATTGTTCTTTGAAGTTTAATTTAGGTTATTGTCACCTGAAATGGTCAGACTCAATAGTTTTTCTGGTTGATTCAATCTGTTTTTTGACATCTGTACAACAATGCATTACGTTGCAAAATATGAAGTCCAGAGAGATTCCAGAGAAATATAGCTTTCTGCAAAGCAGTGGCTTTACACTTGTATATGTATTGTATGCCCCTCACTCTACATACATATTTCCAAAACTGCTTCAAATATGGGGAGACATATCTTACTTTAATCTAAAGCTGTTTCTGTAAATCTTTTAGGGAGAGACGTTCTTTGTAAACTCAATGCAACTGTCTCTTTTTCTGCTCATGGTGTCACTATCACATTTTCAGGAATGCAAAATGATTATTGTGCGCTCATGTTATCACAAACAACACCAGTGACTTTGGTGCTTGGGGCCAACTACTCATTGAGACTGTTCAATGGTTTTCCCTTGCTCCCGCATAGTTCACACATTTCCATTGGTTGATCAGGTTAACATAGATGCAGTCTCTGATCTGCACCTCACACATAGCTACTTTGGGGATGGAAGGCATTGCTGTGAATGTCTCCCTCCCCCCTCATATGCAGTGCTCAAAACAGAGCCACACACGATTTGTTATTGTTTGTGTCTCAAGGCTGGTCAAACACAGAGACCTGGGTGGTAACTGAGATCATTCAATACACTGGTTGTTAAGGCTTATCAGCGGTCAAAAAAACTTGTTTGGGTTTAATTGGGATCTTTTCATTCCTTTGAGACTCTAGTTTGACGTCGTCTCCCCCCGGCACTCTTGATCACTTGAAAGACAGTATAGACATTGGCAGAATGCTAAGTGCTTCTCCTATAGTGGTTAAAGTAGATCTTTCCAAACCTTTGCTCAGGGTTCCTCAAATATCCCCTTTGTAAGGGGGCGAGGCCCCGTTTGGCCATAGGTACTATTGTACCTTGTAATGACAGTCCTTGTAATGCACCAGTATTGCCAGTCAGTGAACCCTCAGATCCTGTTACAAAGGAGATTTGTTCAGGATTTGAGAGCTGTTTCTGAATTTCTCAGTTCCCTGTAGTTCCCCAACCCAGCCCCCATTCTGATTTGACACATGGACAATGCGGGGACGAGTGTTTGCCATTCTCAACCTCCCCCGTCCTACCAACAGAAAAAATATGTCATTTCTGGGAGCTACTGCTATGGCTGGCAGTGGACTTGTGACTATGTTGAGCTCACACTGCCTTTATTGGTAATTTAGTTTTAGCTCTACACGCCCAAATCCCCTTGTATGGAGACATGATGTTTAATATGCATTCGCTACTGTGAAAACAGCCTTAGCTCTTTGAAACCAGCTAGTCATTTGCACTTAGAAATTGATGCTTGATTTTCAACTGCTCCTGTTATATCAGGGCTATGGATGGGTTACAATATTCTGAATTATGCAATATGTTCAAACCATTCCCTTAGTGAAACATTCAAACCGACCATCTTCCTTTTCTGCACAAATGGTGGAAATATTTGCTTTATCCAAGGCTTAAATTTTGGTCAACAAGAAAACTGAGCATCTACTCTGACAGTCGCTATGCATTTGGTGCTAGGCATGACTTTGACCTTTGTGGACATCACATGTGTTCCTGATACCTTCAGGGACCATAATTAAACATTGTCCTATCATTGATAACATTCTCAATGTTGTCCTCCTTCTTGATGCTGTTACAGTTATTCAGTGTTTTGCTTATACCAAAAGGAAACACACAGTTATGCGAGGCACTATTGCCCTACGTTGATGCTGGGAAGTTCATGGTTTCTGAGCCATGACAGGTGATTCTCAGATTCCCTGTCTCACAAACATGGGTTGATGTAGAGACTAACGTTTCAGGGGAAAGAAAGAGATGCCTTTGACAATGTAGATACACTGGCACCATACTGACAAGTAATTCTCCCAGAGCATTTGTCATTCTTTGTGTTGAAGGTGCCCCATGGTGTCTATGGCTGATCATTAATACTAATGCTAACAGTTAAAATGATCAAATAGACATTTTAAAAGGCAAGACTATTGTTTTGAGTTTCATTTCATGGTCAATTTGTTTTTGGACTCTTATGGACATTTTATAAGATATGTCATTTCGGTGTCAAATTTATAAAAAATTTAAGAGTTGTCTTATGTTTAGTGTCAACACTATCAAATGTCACCACTATCTATTTTTTGTCTGGCCTTGTTAGGGAACATTCTGCTATGGGTTGTTTTGGTTTGTCTCCAGTGATACCTGGACGTTTTATTTTCATTTAAAACTGAACTGTGGGCTTTGAATATACATTTATGAGAGTAACCAAAGATTGATACATGTCACTAATGTCTGTCCTTTCGTTTCTTTCTATCAACCTAGAAGGTGGTAAAACCTCTGGACCGGGGAGGGTTAGCCCCGGGAATCCAGGAAATGTCTGTATTATTTTGAAAGTGTACCGTTTAGCACTGCCAGAGTAAGTCAGAGGTCCAGTCCCATTATGTGACATTTGCAGCAAGTTATTGAAAATTAAAATGAACCAATTTGGTTTACTTCAAATTGAACTAGGTATTGCTCATGCCTGGGAGTCCATTTGCTCCTCTTTGTTTTGGAATTGGTGGGTGCACACACTTTTTCCTAAAATAAAGACGAGTCCAGACTTTTACACCAGGCTAGAATAAAACAGATTTTTAATAAATAATGCTAATTTGAATCTCCCTGAAGGAGAACGAAATTGCTGTTACGATTAATTGTGTTAAGACTTCATTACATGTCAATGCCTATACTGGTATGTGTTGCCTTGGGTTTCCTTGATTTGGTTTTCAGAAGCGTTAAAAACCTCTGCAGAAGTCATTGCATCTGTGAGTAATTACACTTCACACATTTCCCTTTTTAGGCTGATATTGGCAATATTTGTTTGTTTTGATGTATCCAATTGCTCAGTGCTGTAAAATTGTGACTTAAGTTACAAGTCAGACCTGTAATAAGCCTACTACTCCTGGACTTTGGACTTGTCCTTAATGACTCTGACTCTCGAATGCTACACCATTGATGATCAATGATTTTCCAGAAAATGGACATGACTCTTTCAAAGGTTCTCACTTCTTCAGACTGTTCTGGATGAATACAAAGGCTGAGTACTTGTCTTTTGGACAAATTCACAAATTGTGTCTGCCATTATTGGCCAAGTTTGATTTTAATATATTGTTTTATGAACTCATATTGAATCAAATGGAGGTATGTACTGTATCATGTGACATCAACAGTGTTGGAGCTAATCATAAGTTGCATGTTTTTTCTGGTTAATTCTTCATTATTTAATTTAGTGATGTTTGATAGATTTAAATCTGTATTATTTCACCATTGTTAATTAGGTGCTTTGTGTATGCTTTTATTTTGCAATCCTGGGCGGTGCTTCAGGTGACGGTATATGTATATAGGCGTGCAGGTATGGGAGCTACAGGTGACTGAGAGGGCTAATGGTTTTTTACCAGTGCTAGAGAGGCGGAAGACGCTACCGTTTTATTGATTAGTTTGTTAAATGGTCAAATAAACATCACACACAAACGCAACGTTTTGCCTGGACAATCGACTTCTTTAGCCTGCATAAGAAAGATTTTCAGTTGCCTCAGTGGCAGTTTGATTTTAATTTTGTTTGGAGTAAGCAAGGACAAATCGCCACTACAAACAGTAACAATTTGTTTAAATGTAGGCACATTTTCTCATCTTCGGTTGAGACTATCAATTAATGATTGACAGGTATCTGTTAAAGTTAAAAGTTACTGCCTCTGCCCTTATTTTGTTCTTCCTGTATGTTTGGTCTTCTGTTGCTGATTAGGAGAATTCCCAGCAGATGCAGCTTTTGAGCTGTCGCCAGCTCCCGCCAGTAGAGGGGGAGCAAGTGGGGAAGTTCGACAGAGGGGACAAGGAAGTCAGGCCCAAATACTTACAAGTGTGACATTCAAGGAAACAGACTGGCAAAGAAAAAATATTCCATGGATGAGACTATGTTGCAATTTTGCATTTTCTCAAGATTCTCCATTCCCAGATTTATGGTACAGCAGACTACACCAGTGTCCCAAACATGAACTAGGATACTGGGACTGGGTGAATCAGTTCAAGTGCAAATGGGACGCTCCAAGATTTACCGAGCCAGGTCCCATTGACGAACCAACACAGCGGTCCGTTGCCAAGGCAGGCCAAACTGGGTTCACACATCCCACTGCAAGCCAGCCCGGTGTCCAAAAGACCAAACACCAGAGACAGAAGAGGGACCTCCTGCCCAGCATGCCCCTATCATGGAGGACTGAGACGGGTAGTATGGCTATCTATGAAAGTGTTTTTCATTTTCTGTTCTCTGATTCCAGGAGAAAGCCTCTCTCCTGCACTCGGTGTCCGGAGGCCATGAGATACCTCCGTCGCTGGTTGGTGACACTGTTTCCCAGACAATGGATAAAGATATCCACAAGGTCTCCACCACAGCTGAAAAAGATCCTCTAGCTGAGAATGTCCTTCAGATTACTGCCAATGGGCAATCTCAACGAGGTTTCCGACCTCTTCCAGACCTCGGATACGCGCACGCCGCACGGGGCCTCATATACAAACACAAAAACACCTTTAATTGAAGTGTTTGTGCTATGTTACCCATGGACATATGATTTGTGCTAATGATTACAAGGCATTTGGTACAGTTTGTTCCAAATCACACGATTTCACCTGTTCAAAACGTACCAATATCCTGTTAATGTAAGCATGGTTCTTGCAGTATTTAATGGTGTCTCGAGTTTAAGAGCACTCAAAAGATCATCCATACGTAGGTTTATTGGATCCTGAAGTTTGTGTCTAAACATCTATGCACATACTGTACCACCTACTCTTAGCACACTTCTAGAAAAGGTTTATCAGTGTTTAGACACAAACATGTAATTATTCTCCTCCATTGCAGGAGTTTAATATTCACTGAATGCACCAGTAGGTCAGTTTTGTCTTTGTAATTCATCTGCATACACTTCTATCTCTGTAGCATGGTCTGGACATTGCGCCCAGACTCACATAGTCCATACAATATGGTTTTTATCCATAGATGGTCAGGTTAGGCAAGAGTTGAATTTGCACACTCGTCAACAGAATGCCTGGATTAGGATAGTCGGAGCTCTGACTCACCTTATGGGGTAATTAGACCGAAGTGGGAACGTGTCTACAAATGTGGAGGGTTTAGCCATACGCTACAGCATCATTCCATACCATGCTCACTATTCAGATGACAACCACAACATTTGTAAAACACATGAGCTATTGACTATATGATATTTGGTAATGAAAGTGCATGTAAAATGATTGGTATGTTATGTTGTTCTCATTTACCTGATTTTAATACATCTATATTTGTTGAAAATTGCAGGTATTAATAAGGTTATACAGGAGATGCATTCAGATAACAGTTGGGTTGATTGGATCTCCTCCCTTAGCAGTAATTGGGAGAATGGGCATCCTACATGGGGATATGTTTGTCCTTGTTAAGTTAATGGTATCGATTGGCATTATCACTATTATTTTAAAGTCTGTTGTACTGCTGTCTGTAATCGCATTACTCAGAGGTCTACTGCAACTATAAGGATTTCTATAATCGCATTACTCAGAGGTCTACTGCAACTATAATGATTTCTGTTATCGCATTCCTGAATGCCGTGTTCATAATACTGATGTTGTTGATGAGTTTCATGACATCAAATCGTGTCAGTAATATGTTAACTGAGAGACTTTAGACAGGTTAATCTGCTCTGTGTTGCGTTTGGGAGACGATGTCTCGATCGCCTGTTAAAAGGTTGCACGGGTCAGGAAAGAATTTTGTCCATTTCGGGTTTTTGCTTTTCTCCATAACGGTGGACAGAGTTTTTAGCTTAGTTTAGAGATTAGGTATTGTTTGATTGATTAACTGTTTTAGTTAAATCATTTCTGTATTACCATAAACTATTCTTTGAAAAATGTTTACTACTGATGAAAGGTTTCCAGTTCCATGATGTTTTATGCATTTGTGCATTTGTTTGTTGATCTGTCTTTTTCCATTTATCATGCTGCATGTTGATGTACATGCAGGTGATCTACAATCAACATTTGGCCTCCTACAAATAGTATGTCTGTAATCTTTATGGTATGGATAATTAGTTCATAATTATGCAAGTACCTTTTTGATGTTGTCATGATGATCACTTCGTTTATATGACAAAAAGAGTGAATTGTTTAAATAATTATATTTCTATATAATGATTTGCATAATTATTGTTTATTGATTGCCATATTAGTTATTTCAGTGACATAATCATCTTAATCATATTCGAGAATATGATTGGCACCACCATGTCTGGTTGGTTGATAAGGGCTTGCTATCACCTGTTTATACTAAGCCAGGAGCATGTTGTTGCCTGGGTATAAGTATTCCGTGAAAGTCCTTGGACAGGACTCTCATCTTAGGTAGTGTTTGGTATCGGAGGGTCCATTGACAAACGAGTTATATTTCCTTTGTCAATGTTTGTGTTATGATTAATTCTGAATAAATTCTTATAACCTGCTTACATACTAAAAAGAACCTGAAGACTCTGTTTTCTTCCACACACCTCCAAACCTGTGTAGTGGCTATAGCTACACCTTACAAAGACCTGTGTAGTGGTGGCTATAGCTACACCTTACAAAGGCCTGTGTAGTGGTGGCTATAGCTACACCTTACAAAGGCCTGTGCAGTGGTGGCTATAGCTACACCTCGACAAGGCCTGTGTAGTGGTGGCTATAGCTACACCTTCCAAAGGCCTGTGTAGTGGTGGCTATAGCTACACCTTACAAAGGCCTGTGTAGTGGTGGCTATAGCTACACCTTCCAAAGGCCTGTGCAGTGGTGGCTATAGCTACACCTACCATCTTGTTACTCTGAAAAGAAAAGGCACTGGATTTCTTAACAACATCAGGGTTACGTATACAGCTCAGATAGAGTACTGCTCCAATGCTCTTAGCACGTCAGAGTGTGTTGGTGTACAGTACTAAAGTGACACACCCTCTAAACCCTTTACAGTGTAGGGATACAAAACACGTAGAGGAGACGAGTCCTGATGTACACAGGTATATTGTGTTCAGTGTGTGTACTTCTGGAGCTGGTGGAAGAAGCCAGGGTTGGGGTTTGTAGTTTTTTTAAGGTTTGTAGTCCTGGAGCTGGTGGAAGAAGCCAGGGTTGGGGTTCGTAGTTTGTTAAGGTTTGTACTTCTGGAGCTGTCGGAAGAAGCCAGGGTTCAGGGTTTGTGGTTTTTTTAAGGTTTGTAGTCCTGGAGCTGGTGGAAGAAGCCATGGTTGGGGTTCGTAGTTTGTTAAGGTTTGTACTTCTGGAGCTGGCGGAAGAAGCCAGAGTTGGGGTTCGTAGTTTTTTAGGATCTGTAGATCTGTAGCTGGTGGCACAAGCCAGGGTTGGGGTTTGTAGTTTGTTAAGGTTTGTAGTTCTGTGGCTGGTGGTAGAAGCCAGGGTTGGAGTTTGTAGTTTTTTTTAAGGTTTGTAGTTCTGTAGCTGGTGGTAGAAACCGGGGTTGGGGCGTATTGAAGGCCTTGCCAGCTTCACCTGCCCATACGCATCATCAAATGGGAGCCCCTCCCTCGCCATCAGGTAGCCAATCGCGACGGAGGCAGAGCGTGACACGCCAGCGTTGCAGTGGACCAGCACCACCCCCTGCTGTGAGACAGGAGACACAGGAAACAGTGTGGACACTTCCTGTAAGTACATAGTACACACAGATATCGATGATGGAGACTTCCTGTTAGTACATAGTACACACTGACATCTAGGATGGACACTTCCTGTTAATACATAGTACACACAGTTATCTATGATGGAGACTTCCTGTTAGTACATAGTACACACAGTTATCTATGATGGAGACTTCCTCTTAGTACATAGTACACACAGTTATCTGTAGCCAGTTTTGAGAGTCAAATACGTATAAATCAGCCACACACTGATTTTTGCGTGAGGATAAACTATAATCTGAGACACGACCAGAGTTTAGTAACACACAGTGTGTGTCCGCATGTATGATGTGTGTGTGTGTGTGTGCGCGTGTGTGTGTGTGTGTGTGTGTGTGTGTGTGTGTGTGTGTGTGTGTCAGTATGTTTGATGTGTGTGTGTGTGTGTGTGTGTGTGTGTGTGTGTGTGTGTCAGTATGTATGATGTGTGTGTGTCCGTATGTATGATGTGTGTGTGTGTGTGTGTGTGTGTGTGTGTGTGTGTGTGTGTCAGTAGGTCTGTCTGTATAACGTTTGTGTGTCAGTAGGATATCTACATGAAGGCATATGGCTCTAAAATGTATCTTTACTTTTAAAGACTGCACTCCGGAAAGTTAGAAGCTGATAAATTAGCATAAACGCTTGAAGAGAAGCTTATTTTGTATTCTGGGAGTGTTTGGACTCTTCTTTGCTGTGGTTTAGTTTTACAGCAGGTGCACATTACTCTGCTGGAAACAAAATGAGAAACACAAATCTAGAAACGTCAGCAGAATGCAGAATGAGCTGGCAGATAGACAGGATAGACTGTGACAGGATCTACAGGAAATAAACTAAAACAGACATGTGGATATGTTGCAAGTGTGTTTTTAGGTCATATTATGCATTATACACGAAAAATAGAAAGTAACATTATTATCATACTGTATACTATGCTATTACATATAAAGTTACAGCAAAGTCCTATCCCAAACCCTGTTGCAATAGTTAACTGGTGGGTTCTTATTGGTTAGTGGTTGTTAACTTAATCATCAGGACTTTATTTACACACAGTCAAACTGTTCTGCCTGGGATCCCGCAGCACATCATGGGTATTTTATATGAAGAGTCAGGTGAGTGTGTGTTGGTGCCAACAGGTATGTTTGGGTAAGCATGTGTCAGGTGATACATTTACTGGACATACATACTAATAATATACTATACTATACTTATCCTATGAAGCTCATCCAGAACGCAGCAGCTCGTCTGGTCTTCAACCGCCCTAAGTTCACTCACACTACTCCTCTAGTTCACACACTGCACTGGCTACCGGTAGCAGCACGCATCAAATTCAAGTGACTTGTCCTAGCCTATTGGGTGAGGATCGGATCGGCACCCCCCTACCTACAATCGATGCTTAGACCCTATACCTATCCCGACCACTGCGCTCTGCCACTGGATGTCGCCTTGTTGCCCCCTCACTCCGTGGAAGGGACAGCCTGGCACCTCAAGTTCCCACAACTTTTCTCTATCCTTGCTCCTCAGTGGTGGAATGATCTCCCCACGAACATTATTAGGACTGCAACATCTTTCTTCACTTTCCGCCTAAAGTTGAAGACTCACTTGTTTCGACTGCACTTGGCTCTTAAATGTGACGTTGCGTCTACCAAGCACTTCTACTTGATATACCACGTAATTGGTTGCACGTAATTGTTTGTAGTTGGTTTGTGAAGGTTTTGTTTATTATCCTGATGTTTAATATAGCGCTTGCTTGCAGCTCCTATCTAGATGATGAGGTCAGGGATGCACTTATGTTCTCTACCTGACTTGCTTAGCTCCTATCTAGATGATTAGGTCAGGGATGAATTTATTTTCTCTACCTGACTTGTAGTTTTTACTATCATCTTTTTGTAGGCACAATTTTTTGTAAGTCGCTTTGGATAAAAGCGTCTGCTAAATAAATGTAATGGAATGTAATGTAAATTAACTGGAAGAAGGGTTTGGGTTAGCATGTGTCATGATATGGGTACCTGGTCTCTGGCTTGGTCTATGACCTGGAAGCAGGGTCTGGGTATGCATGTGTCAGGTGATGCATACCTGTTCTCTGGCTTGGTCTATAAACTGGAAGCAGTCAGGCAGGTGTGTGGTGATGTCCGTCTCCGGAAGGTCCAACAGAGACATGGTCTTATAGCTGAACTGACCCACAGCGACGTTGTCCACACCAAAGGAGACATTGAGGACATGAGACACCTGGTAGAGAGGAGGAGGAGGGAGGAGGATGAGGAAGAGGAGAGAGAGAGAGAGATGGAGATGGGGTGGGGTGGAAATGGAGAAAAGAGAGATAGAGATGGTGGAGAAGAAAAAAGAGCGATAGAGAAATGGTGGGGAGGAGGAAAGAGAAATAGAGAGATGGTGCAGAGAAGAAAGACAAAAACAGATGTTGGGTAGAGAGGAGTGTTGGGGGTAGAAAGGAAAGTTAGGGGGAGGTAAGAGAAGAGGGAAAGATAGAGGGAGGGAAAGAGAAGAGAGAAAGAAGAGGCAGAGACAGCAAGTTTTGATTATCATGCATTGGACGTTTGTAGGCATTCATAAGCTAAAGACAATATAGTCAGGCAGAAGAAAACTATTTTAAATATCTTCTATTTATCCAAAATACATTCTACTTACAAAGTACTTCCTATTTTAAACAGTACTGAGAATATGTCCTTCAATTGGCACTTTTACCCTAGTGACTAAAACTAGCATAGTGAATACTCTTCATTTAGTAGATGTATTTTACTGCACTGGGTTAAAATCTGTAAGGTCAAACAAGGAAATAACTGCGACAACAGGATGTGGTTAGAACTCAAACTGGATCCGAGTTTTGACTAAATCAATATTTAGAAGGCAACGTATCTCAATTAAATCAATACTAGCTTTCATACAGGCCAGAAGCTGTCCATTAATATATTTCAAATAGAATGGGTGCTTGTTTGTGCTTAATCTGTTTCTAATTTCTATTGGCTTGAAGTTGGCTTTTTTCTCACCATCAACCACAACTTGATGAAGGGATAAAATTACATTGTAACTCAAAATAAAAACATATTGTCAATTTATATGGCAAACTGGATATAAATGCCGATTAGTTTGCATAAAAACCAGACCAGGGTATTATTTCCACATGAGGAGGAGCCCTGGGTTCCTCTCCTCCATATAAACCACTCCGTCCCTATCTCCTCCATCACCCATTCTATCCCTTTACCTGGCTTTGTCTCAGACACTGAGGCTCTCCAAACAAGACTGCAAAGGTAAGTGTATCTCTGCTGTTAACGTAATGTTTAATATATGTTTCTATAAATATCCTTATTTTCAATATGCATAAATAGATAATGAGCTCATGTAGAGCGATCTTTGAATTACATATATTCAAATATTCATATATTTGTGTTTGTAAGTGTTAATTGCACACACACACACACACACACACACACACACACACACACACACACATATATTTATTTATTTATTTATTTATATTTATATATTCAAGTAAGTGTGAAAGTGTGTACAAACTTTTGACTGGTACTGTATATACAGTATATACACGATGTGTGTAATACCTTTGTATGGTTTCAATTGTAATATTCAATGCTGTTTGCAGATGACCGGCGGAAATGTTGGCCTTTTTATTCTAATCCTGACCATTGTTATATTGCCGGGAAATGGACAATTTCCCTTCACAAATGAGCAACTAGCTCCACTTATATGTCGCCTGACACACCCAGTGACAGGGTAGGCACACCAAAATAATTTGACTGTGGTCTATTTGTCCAAGTAGGATGAATTAATCATTTTATTCAATATTTAATTTGAATTCTTTCTTGTTTTAGGTACGGCATCAGGGGTGCCCAGTATTCCATGGCCGTAACTGTCCCACTACAAAACAATGTTTTTAATATTGATCAGCTCTTTAAAACTGACGTCCCACAAAACGTTAGAAATGCTTGGAATAGTCAAACAGGCTTTTACAAAGGCCGCAGGCTTATGGGTGCCAGATATCAACCCACATATTCCCGCCGACACACAGAATATAGGTTATTGATGGAGAACCTTCCAGAAAGCACAGTTTCCCCAATTGAGTATTTGCTTAACCAGAACTCACCCAACGACCTCATGGTGTTTTACACCAGCAATTCCCCATGTACTAGGCCCTGTACAGATGTGAACCACATAGACAACATATTATATGCTTCTGAATTTCTAAAGAAATGGACAAACTATGTTTTTGTTTATGGGAGACCCTTTCAGCCAAAGGACAAAGGCCTCAATACTGATTCAAGGCTTTTTGAGGCATCCATGATAGCACTTGACACACACATACAAAATAAATATCGTTGTTACCTTGAAAATAATAGAATGATATGCATAAACTCTGATGGCGATAACTGGCAAAATTGTCAATAACTACAGCGGTCTAAGGGTTTGTTTGACATAGGGGAAAAGCCAGTGTGTCTGTGTGACGCGTAAACAATTTGCTTTTAATGCTGCATAAAACACCTTCACTTCTAGCAAGTAAAAACTGCATTATTTTATATGCATTCTTCTAATTTACATTTCTTACCAGCTAACTGTTTCACCCTCTATTCTATTCAGTCAGAAATATTGTACAACATTGATTAAAGTTTTTCTCAGCAAGAAAGTGTCTCTGCATCCTTCATTTCAGTTTACTTCCTTATCTCTAGACTAGACTATTGTATTACTCAGTGTCTCAGCGGTCTATGATAACTCCACAGAGACATCAGCTATAAATTATGCTGTCTCAGTTAAAGATCTGGACTCATGTGTGTGTGTGTGTGTGTGTGTGTGTGTGTGTGTGTGTGTGTGTGGAGTCTAAACTGTCTAAACTCTCTCTCTCTCTCTCTCTCTCTCTCTCTCTCTCAACAAAGTCACAAATAAATATAATGTAGTGTGTAACTTATAAAAAGCACTATGAGGTTTCAGCCACTAGTGGGAATCATAACCTTTAACCCTGGAGGTTCCAGTACCATCCTCTACCAACTGAGCTGCACCATATATATATATATTTGTATATATATTAGGGCTTTGTATTGACAAGAATCTGGCAATACTATTTGTATCACGATACAGGGCTTATGATTCAATATATTGCAATACTGTAAGCAAGGCGATAGGTAAAACTGTGACGTGACAGCCCTCACCAGAGGACACAGGGACAAACCCTAACCCAAACCAGAGGACCCTTCGAACCAGCCAAAACATTTGAGGTCACTCTGCATGGAGTTATAAGTTCCTCAACGTGGCAAATTTTCATAAGAAGTCTGGTATAAATGAGTACTAAGCGTATAATAGTTTTAACATTGCAAATCTGCAGAGGATTGAAATCTGCCCAGTAATAGAAGGAAATGGCACCAACAGAAAGAGTTTTGTTTACTCAGCCTACTCTGCCACGGCAAAAGTCACATGTAAATGCACATCCAATTGAGAGTCCCGCGTGAGTTGTAATTTATGCTTGTCTGTATTTTTTTAATACTCTAGCCATTAATATCCATGTACGTATTTACAGATTTGTCTACACATTTACAGATCTATGCACGCATTCACAGATTTGTCTACACATATACAACTCAATACACTTGCAAATCTGAATACAGACGGATATTTTTTATACTCTTACAAACCTGATTACGCATGCACGGATTGAGATACAGATACACAACTCTCCACACGCATTTGCAAATAGTTTTGCTACAATAATGACCCCATAGTTCTGCATATTTTTCAGCTATTCAATCACTTATGTTATGCTTAGGGTTTATAAACAATACAAATATATAAGCATAGTGTGTCTGAGCAACACCAACATCCTTTGCAATAAGTCGCCTACTTCATGAGACACCCTTATTTCTGGAAAACAAATAGTGCAGTCATTTGTTGCATTCTTCTTATACTATTATATTTTGTCCTGGCTAACTGAAAAACCCTCTGTACTATTCAGTTCAAAACATCGTACCACATTGATTAAAGCATTGCATTGCGAGAAAAAGTCTCAGCGTCGTTTATATTTGGTTCCATATAACTATAAGGAGTCTTATTTCATTGGCTGAGCCCAAGAGGCCTGCACAGGAAGACAACATCAGCTATGAGCTTTGCAACTGCATGGGTTCAAATCTGGACTCTGGTCAATTTCTCTCTTCTGAACTTCCAAAGCAAGTAACCAGTCTGGTCCCAGATTATATTTTCACTGCACTGTCGTGATAATGTAAATTCTACACACACATAATATACCATTATATATATATATATATATATATATATATATATATATATATATATATATATATATATATATATATATATATGCATGTATGTATGTATATATATAGATGTATATATATATATATATATAGATATATATAGATATGAGAGAGAGAGAGAGAGAGATGGAGATGGGGAGAAGGAGAGAGAGAGAGAGAGAGAGAGAGGGGAGAGTGAGAGAGAGAGAGAAAGATGGGGAGAGGAGAGAGGGGAGAGAGAGAGAGAGATGGGGAGGAGGAGAGGAGGTAAGTAGATCATGATGAGGGGTAGAGAAAGAGAGAAAACAAGCAGTGATGTTGGTCAGGATCAGTTTGAAATGGCATATAATGTAGACAATGATACATTTGTGTGTGATTCATTAGTGTCTATGAAGCACATTTCAAAATATTTGAACACATTATTATTATTATTATTATTATTATTATTATAATCAATTTTATTTATATAGCGCTTTTCTGACACCCAAAGATGCTTCACAACATCTACATAGATAACATGACACAACATCTACATAGATAACATGACACAACATCTACATAGATAACATGACACAACATCTACATAGATAACATGACACAGCATCTACATAGATAACATGACACAACATCTACGTAGATAACATGACACAACATCTACATAGATAACATGACACAACATCTACATAGGTAACATGACACAACATCTACATAGGTAACATGACACAACCTCTACATAGGTAACATGACACAGCATCTACATAGATAACATGACACAACATCTACATAGATAACATGACACAACATCTACATAGGTAACATGACACAACATCTACATAGATAACATGACGAAAATAAACAATTAAACAGAAACAGAGAGAAGCAACAAGAACAATTGTGTCTGTTTATTTTC
>JAPMUY010001486.1:0-22500 GCA_026901105.3 Galaxias olidus
ATGATTTACAAATTGTCTAGGTATTGTGTATTTGTCTGAAGCACACTGTCTGTGGATGTGTTTTTAGGTCGGTGGATGAGCAAGAGAGGCCTTTTGCCTTGGGGATGCAGTTTGTCCTGCTGAGGACTCTAGGTAAGGTTCACTCACCAGTAAACACAGAGATCCCCTCCCTCAGCTTCAGAGGAGAAATGACCCTGGGCCAGGATTCGTACAGAGCTGCCCCTGGGACGTTGGCGAGCCAGCTTCAGCATGTCTTTGACCTTCCAGTTTCTGCACCATCAACGCATTGCTTTCATGTGTCAGCTGCCTTGGGGGGGTGTAAAATATGAGCCTTCTAAGGCAAAAATGCGAGTGATTAGTTTGACTTCGGTAAGCCCTGGGGCCAAACAAGTACAGTAGCAGTGCCAGGTGTTTGCATTGGGCTCACCGTGCGTCTCTCCGTTCTGTTTATGCTGAGCTGGCAGATTCAGTACAGGAATCATCTAATCTGAAGCTTTGTGTATAGCACCACCCGGTGGTGTGTATGAGTATTGCAGCAGTAACAATTCATTACACTTATCAGTCGATTATTCAATACTTGTGGAAGGACTGTGTTTTCTCAGTTTAAGGAGATATTTCCTGAGCTTACAGTTATAAGGTTCCATCTGCATTTTTGTCAAAATTGAGTTTTTTGCACATTTTGAACGTTTGGGTGTTTCTTAATGTCTGTGTGGTGTTATTTTTATTTTTTATTTTTTGGGGGGTCAGGAAATCATAAAATAAAAACTACATGCCAATTCTGCCAGCTTAGATGTAAAACCTTTAATCCTCAATATCTCTTTAAGTAACCTAAACGGCGATAACCTTATAACTCTAAGCTCAGCCCCACATCGCTGACTCTCCTTTGGTGCGTCTCTCCCTCCTCCTAGCCTATATCCCGACGCCCATCTACTTCGGGGCGGTGATTGACACCACGTGCATGCTGTGGCAGCAGGACTGCGGCGTGCACGGCTCCTGCTGGGAATACGACGTCACCTCCTTCCGCTTCGTCTACTTCGGCCTGGCCGCCAGCCTCAAGTTCGTGGGCTTCGTCTTCATCTTCCTCACCTGGTACTCCATCAAGCACAAGGAGGAGCGGGCGGAGGTGTGGCGCCAGCGCGTGCCACCCCTGGGCACCGTCAGCGACCTCATCTGCCACGTGGGCGGCCAGAAGAGCCACGCCCGCACGCGCTCCTGCCCCGTCTACATCCCCCCCCGGCCGGAGCAGCCCACCCAGCTGGTTCTCAACCGGGGCCACAGCAGCCTCAGTTGCCCCGGCAACACCCTCAAAGCAATAACTCCGCCCCCTCCCGCTCTGGCGCCGGATCGCCCGCACAACGGTTCCGGACACGTCTGAGGGGCACGGGGTGGGGGTGGGGGTGGGGGGGGGGGGTTATTGAGACACGTGCCTTCCTGTTCCTGTTTCTCCGCCATGCCTCGTCTGCTTTACACCCGTCGGACACCAGGGCGGCGCTCCCGAGCTCTGACCGGACCGTTTAAAGGGCTGGCCACTCACTGCACGGATGAATAGGAAGAAGAGCCCCTACTTCACTGTCTGTCTCCTGTGCATATCATCGTCGTCGTCCACTACGGTCCCCACACACACACACACACACACACACTCGGAGCGTCTGCCACCGGAGGTGATACCGCCTACTAGGGCTTTGAAGATGTAAACCAGACTTCACATGGTGCTACCGTGTAAAAGGGGCCAGGCATAACTCCCACCTCCTGTACTTAGCTGATGGATGACTCCCACCTCCTGTACTTAGCTGATGGATGACTCCCACCTCCTGTACTTAGCTGATGGATGACTCCCACCTCCTGTACTTAACTGATGGATGACTCCCACCTCCTGTACTTAGCTGATGGATGACTCCCACCTCCTGTACTTAGCTGATGGATGACTCCCACCTCCTGTACTTAGCTGATGGATGACTCCCACCTCCTGTACTTAACTGATGGATGACTCCCACCTCCTGTATTAGCTGATGGATGACTCCCACCTCCTGTACTTAGCTGATGGATGACTCCCACCTCCTGTAGCTGATGGATGACTCCCACCTCCTGTACTTAACTGATGGATGACTCCCACCTCCTGTACTTAGCTGATGGATGACTCCCACCTCCTGTCTTAACTGATGGATGACTACCTCCTGTATTAGCTGATGGATGACTCCCACCTCCTGTACTTAGCTGATGGATGACTCCCACCTCCTGTACTTAGCTGATGGATGACTCCCACCTCCTGTACTTAGCTGATGGATGACTCCCACCTCCTGTACTTAACTGATGGATGACTCCCACCTCCTGTACTTAGCTGATGGATGACTCCCACCTCCTGTACTTAGCTGATGGATGACTCCCACCTCCTGTACTTAGCTGATGGATGACTCCCACCTCCTGTACTTAGCTGATGGATGACTCCTCTTCAAGCTGCGTCTCAAGCACAATGGACTCACCTGTACTATGCAAGGCCTGTATACTCCACTATACACTCTACTATACTCGCTCCCTCCTCGGTACTGTAAACGCCTATGATAGGCCGCCCATACCTCTTCCCACCTGTCCTAGTCAGGCATATCCAGTGTGCACTGAATGTCCTTAGACGTCCACTTAGATGAGGTGACCATATCTGTGCCATGTTGTTGTTGTTTTCCGATCAGTTCTCTGCCTACAGAGGTCCGCGTCGACCTCTGATTTGAACCGTGCACGTTGTCTTTGGTGTCTTCAGTATGGACTAAAAGAAAAGAGAAGTAGGTTTTCTCTCGGACCCCTCTTTTTTCTTTCTTTTTAGTATCAGTGCCTCACAGGTTCTCTCAGTATTTAAAAGCCGGTGATGTTCCACTTGTAATATTGGTGGTGTTGATCAATAGCCCGGGATCTCAGTGGGAGTAGTCTCTGCTCTAGGGGGAAACAGTTGGTCAGGACAAGGCAACGTGTGACAGGAAGCACAGGTGTACTGTACTGTGCGGTTCTGTACTGTACTGTGCGGTTCTGTACTGTGCTGCACTGTGCTATTTGTTTTCCCGCACACATAGTCTTGGAGCGAGCACAAAACCACAACCCCAACATACTCAACCTCAGTATTGCCGGATCAGCTTACTAAAGCAAGCTTCCCTAGCGATGCCACTGTTATGTGTGAGAGCTCAGAAAAAGAAGGGAGACAGCTCATATCTGTCCATGTGCAGAGGCTATGTTTTAACAAAGCACATGGACATTTACTACCAAGACGTTCGCTAGATCAAGCTCTTCTGTTGTTCTCCCAGAAAAACAAGTGGCGATGCAGCTTGCACACTAACGTGACAAATGCTACTATCCTGTACTTCTACAATTCCTTTATAGTGACAAGTTTGGATTCAATCCGTCACGTACAATTAAATCAACACGAGTTCCAATGATGAATCAGTTTTGGATTTGTAGTGTAATGGCTTCTCCGTTGGGTCACCCGATGTACATAGTAGCTAACTACTAGTTGTATAGGCTTTTCAGAAGCAGTGCAGCAAGCATGTTAACAATGAAGCCCATTTTATCAACGATAATCATGCACTATAACTTGACATTGTTGTGATCATTCAGTTCAGGCGTAGGGGGCCCCCTGCTGGACAGTGAGTTACATTCCTTGTGTGGGGAGGCCAGGGAATGAATGTTTCTGTTAAAGACTACTGAAATGGCCGACTAAGGGGTTCTTTTTGAGACAGTCATGGCTTTAAATCCACAAATAGAAAGGAAAACCACTTGCAAGATAACAGTATTTAAAGGAAACAACAAATTCAACCGATACAGTTTGTAGGATGAGGTTAGTAGGAAAGTGACTGGGCTTCTCAGACTCCAGTTGTCATTTCAAAGTAAAGATAACGGTCTCCTCAGAGGTCGTTTGGACATTTGCACTAAATGTCAATAAGTGCTGACCTTTTGCTAATTACTCACTAATTTTTAAACTTTCTCTGTTTAAAGGTTTCTGACTTGCTGGTCTCAAGTCATGCAACATATTCCAGTATACCCTGAAAGCTGTCTAGTATTAAGCCGTGAGGATGTTTTAAAAGTGAACCCCTTTTTCCAGACGTTTAACCGATTACTGTAGAGTAACAATTAAATGGTAATTGTATGAATCATGCCAGCTTATTTTAATCTTAGTATTATTATCTGGAATTGAATTACTATTATAAATTACATGTTCCAAATTGATTACCATGTAAATATTAAGGAAGTAAACAAATCATAATAGTCCTTACATCTAGTTAGAAGCCTATTTATGAACTAACTTGTAACATTGTAGTTAACATTTAAATCATAAGATTTAATATGACAAAAAAAATAACATAGAAACAGTGCATTTGTTTCTCTGTGCCTGAGTTCTACAGTATTATGGAAAGTTTTGTTTCAAACAATGAGAAAGGGTTGAGGATGTTTTTGAAATCTAGTTTAAGGACTACATCAAATCAGTCGATACAATGGTCTCTCTCTCAGTCGATACAATAGTCTCTCTCTCTCTCTCCCTCTCTCCTTCTCTCTCTCTCTCTCATTAACTCATCAGAAATGGGGAATGAATTGGGTATGGGAATAAAAAAAAGTGAACATTTTAAAGAACCTGTCATTTAGAGCGGTGAGAAGTGAGAAGGGTTGAAATGTCAGTGAGCAGAGAGCGACGAGCAGGGCTTTGGAGTGGTAGTGTCTGATGTTACAGCTGTCCCTCTACTGTACTCTGTACTCCTCCAAATTGGCCTGAACTACTCTTCTCCTAACAATGATTTTAGGAAGCCTGTAGATCTGCTTTTCCATTTCTTTTTCCTTTCCTGTATTTATGAAAAAGATGTGGACTGAAGCTGTATTCTGGAGGAGGAGCAAAAAGTCTAAACAATGTTTGTGAACGTTTGGTTTGCAAATGCCTTGAATACTTGATATTTGTCATTAAAAACCCCAGAACTATTGTCTGATACTTATTATTTACTTCTTATTGTTTGGTATAAACTGCTGTAATTAGCTTTATGTCATGGTTTGTCACACTTCGTCATCAATATAGCTGTTGATCAGTATAGAATAGCACTTTATTGAGCCCAAGGGGAATCTAAGGTATTAAAAGTCTTATTGTCCAAATGTAAACAAATTAGTACATACAAATAAGTCATTTGTTTTTTCAAGAAGTGGTTGACCAAGCATGATAACATTTGTTTCACTGTTGTGATATACTATGTCTTGACAGTGGTAGGATTATTAAATTCAAGATGAACGTTCCCCCTGCTGGTCAGAAAGATACATTGCGTTTGTTAAAACTTTTATCTGAATACACTACCAAATCATTCAACTACTGGGTAAAATTTGAGACAAACTCATAGGTCTAAATACTGTCATTCATAAAGGAAACACCTAAATATGAGAAAAATATTTAAAAGGTAATGTTTGTAGGATCATTTGTATTCTAATATAGAACCAATTTGAAAACTAATTAAAATGTGTTAATTTTAATGAATAGTTAAGAGTTTACATTATATTACCATAGTAACGACATAATATGCCGTGATGCCAATTAGGGAATCTAAAATATTTAATTTACTAATTCATTTGAGTAGTGATATTAAATTGTGTTTTTGTCCAGCTACAATGACAATAAGACAGGAACAAAAACAGTGGGTCATACCATTTCTTCTGACATAGAATGAGTCTCGTGACGTTTCGTCATTTCGGCCTACATCCAAATCAATCTGAAGATATAATTCGCACTACAATCGTGTTATCAGCTGGTTTAATGCATGACTGATTTGAAAAACATGAAACCGCAACAGGTTTGACACATTTATTGTTGGAGCAGGTTTTACGGAAACCAGAATTGTTGAACACTCCTGCGCACATTATAAACAAAAAAGGAAAATTAAAATGAGCAGGTTTTTGGAGTAACTTGGATATACTGCTACTTATTGAATTGGAGTGGTGGCAATATTGAACAGCACACTTAAGGTGATGTGTAGACACAAATACCAAAAATCTAACTACTTCATGTTGATGGCCTTGCCATTTATCCTGTACTGTAAGTATACCATGTAACAGACGAAGCAGTAAACAAAGTTATCATACCTCAAGTTGACTACAGGTTGTTGAGGAGGATGTGCAAAAACAGTAGTTTATTGATTATCAAAGCACAAACAATACTTGGCAATGTGGTTTCTGTGACACACAATGTTCTGATCTCACACATATTTACCAATCGATAGCTATGTGAATTGGGTGGATAATAGTAACTTTATAAGATTCAAATCTGCCCTGGTGAGGAGAAGAGGACTGATGTGTTATGAGATTGACTGAATAGTGGTACATGTGTAAAAATCACTGTTAAGCGAAAACAGTAAACATACTTGAAGAGCAAATTAAAGTGATTACTACTGTACCACTGTAGAAATCTTTGTTTGATCCATGATAAAAATGATCCTTGCTCGCCTTTTCAACCCCAAAACAGACGAGATCTATCAGTAGCCAGATACCAGGAAGTGCGTTGATGGTCAAATTCTTGGGATGTTCTTGTTGAGGTACTTTTCATGAAGTCGTGCTATTGTGGTTGGTTAATATGACAGGCGGTTACACCAGGGTAGACAAATGTACTGTATGCGTTGGCCAATGCTAGAAGAAAAACAGCATTCTTCTATCCTGTTTTACACAAAAAAATATATTAAAACATTAAAGATGTTATCGACTCAACCTCTTTTATTCCAATACATAATTATAGCTGCATTAAGGCTTTTCTTTTTTTTCTAAATATACATTTGACAAAAGAAACATAACACTGTTTACTAAATAGAAGTAAAAAAATAAACAATAACTTTTGACTGAGATGACATCGCTTGTCAGCTCTCATGGCAAGCTTTCTTCTCAGCCCCTGCGTCTCTCTGTGTCTCTATGGTGACCAGGCGTCCAATAACTGGCCAGCACAAGCATCTACCTCACTGGGTGCGATTGGAGGGCTGAAGAGGGAAGCCACTACCCTCATAATCCAGGGAAGATGACACTGGCTGTGGTAGCAGTGCCTCCCTTACCATGTGAGGAGCAACAGTCAGAGTGGTGGTGGTGGTGGTAGGGCTCTGTGCGGTGCTGGCCTGCCCTCTGTGCCTCAGTGTCTTTGGGGAGAGGGGAAGATAGCCTTGGGCCTGGAATATGTCCTCCTCGCCCTCCGGCCCCAGCCCCATAACAGGGCTCTGTCCCGGGCCAGACTCCAGCTGGGCCTGCAGGCTGTTGTGGGTCCGTAACATGGTGTCGTGATGAGTCTCCATCTCCGTCAGCCCGTTCCCGCTGAACACCTCCTGTCCCTCTCCCTCCAGCTCCTCCAGCTGCTGAGCCCACCTGTCGCCGCGGACGACGGGCCCCGCCCCCCTCCTCTGACCTGGCGATGTCGTCACCGTCGACATCTCCGACACCCCGGCTCGGTCCATGGGCTTCTCAGGAAGGTCGTTCACAGATTCCGGTTTGTTCTCTGGCGTGGGCTGGGGTGGGGAGGGTGGTGGTGGTGCTAGCGGTGGTGTGATGGGGACGGGGGTGATGCGGGGAGCCGCAGTGGCCTGGTTCGGTGTACTCAGGCCGGGCCAGTGGCCCCTGGCGAGGGCCCCCGCTCCACTGCCCTCCTCCAGACCCTCACCCCCGGCCCCGGAGCCCAGCTCGGCTAGGGAGGCGTCGTCAAGTTTATGCGTTTGGTTCAGTTTGTCTAAAATAAGTAGCAGTGCAATCATATTATCTACATCCTTCTGGTAGTTGGCCCAGTCGTCAGCGTGGGGACTGTAGTCAGGCCTGGTTTCATACAGGCTCTCGTTCACACTATACAGCTCCTCCAGTCCCTGCCAGTCCACCTCCTCCTCCGTCCAGTTAGGAAGCTTAACCCTTTCGTCCGTCCCATAATGGCTGTGGGCTGTTGGGGGGGGGGGAGATAGAGACTGAAGTCAGAGTCTATTGGAGAGCTCACTAGGTCATGATAAAGAGCTCACACCGGATGCAGCCATGCCCACACTTTAGCCAGCACTATGGCAGCCAGCTCCCTGGGGTTAGTGCCCCTGCCTCTCATACACACACATGCACACACACGCACACACACACACGCAGGCACGCACGCACGCACACACACACACACACACACACACAACCTCAAAAGCAGCATTTGACACAGTTATTTACTTCACCCGTAATAAGCGGAAGCAATGAGTAGATCAAATACATGCTGTCTTTAAAAAGATCATACACAAGGATAGATGGATATGTAAATGTGTGTGGGGTTGACCCTGCAGTATCAGAAAACTAAACAGGCAGTCTTGTCTTCATTACCAAAAGAAATAATCAATAATCAATCAATGTGGAATCATGACTGTTCTGTGAAGGACGTGAAAATAAATAGTTTGATGACCTGTAAACAAAAACCAATCAGGAGAAGAGGGATAAATAATAAACGATGATGGACTTCTGGAAAAAAAAAGGGGAAAGTTCAGGAGAAAATAGACAGTCACAGATAGGCCTGCTAAGGGGTGTACTCCCCCCAAAAAGAAAGGATTTAAGTAGTTACATCATTTCAGGGCCAACATCACCAAAGGACTAAACTAAGTCTACAGCTCTAACGAATACAAAGGAACAGACCCAGCTTGATAAACAAAAGCAATTTAGACTGTGGAAATACTGTAGCATTTTACAATAAAGACCTCCTGATGATCAACAAACTGAAAGGATCACTTGGTTGACCTCTCGATGAATGAATGGGATCTCCCCCTCTCTATAACATAGTTTGAGACATCTACCGTTTCTATGGTGGAGGATTGAGTGTTGTTTGGACATATAGGCTAGACTCACGGGTAGGAAAGGCTTGGCCTCCGCTTTGACCACTTTCGGTGCTGCTGTCGCCTGGTAAGCAGGTGCCAAGAGGTTGAAAGGGGAAAGGTCACAAGGAGGACAGAGAGGTCAGAGCAACTCAATTGTCCGTTCTAACACTAATGCCACGATGCAGATGGGTTGGATTGTTCTAAGTGACGTTCTAGCCTCGAGATGGGGGGGGGGGTTTACTGGGTAACATGGTAATGAGGATGTTCCTTGTGATATAGCTAGCATGGAGAATGATCTAAAATGACGATGACGATGTAAATGAGAGGATGTCATGGTTACACACAATATCATGCTTTTCAATCCATGCATCAGGTGACAAAGGAAGAGATTGTGATCAAATGTAAACGGTGAATGTTGTCATTTCTTTGATGTCTTCATACTTTCCCATTAGATTAATCTATCTGGCTAATGTGGAAGTAAAGCTAAATCAGTGATTGATCAGAGACAATTTGGTCTGCAGATTATAACCCATTATTTGTGCATGAAACACCTTTACGGTTCATAGAGCAAGGCCTGAGAACCTGAGAGGAAGTTCTAGTACGATAGAAATGTGCATGTGTAATGTAAATGTCCTCAAGTCTACTAACACATGGCTCAAAGAGCAAAGCCTTGTCGCCTCCAGGATGACATGGACACAATGGAAGCGGTTCTGGTCCAAAACAAGCTGTCAGTGTTTGTTTGTGTTAGCGTGTCCCCAACATGCAGGCACAGACCAAGCGCTTGCTTTCCATGAAGGATTAGTGGGAAGGAGGCGGTGAAGCCCATGCAGGTGTTAGCAAAAGCCACTGAGGAGAACAAAAAGTTTGGATACCTGTGTGGCTCATAGCTTCCTCCATCTTTACCTCCTGATCAGGAAAAGAAGAGCAATTCCAATGTTAATGCCTCAAATCAGAGATGGAGTGGGGAAAGAAAATAATGATTCATTCACGTTGATGTTTCTTCATGCACAGTCACTAGAACCCTACGGAGAAATGCATTTTTAGAATGGGATAATGGAGAGGGGAGGGGAAGGGGAGGAGGAGAGGAGGGGAGGAGGAGGGGAGGGGAGGTGCAGGAACCCGGGCAGGGGTCAAAGTAAAGAAATAGATAGAGAGAGAGATTCAGGAATGAGGTCTTTGATTTTGGTTCGATGGAGATGTAAAGGTGAAAGTGATTGCGGTCGGTTTTTTGGCGGGAGGTCCACCAGGGTTTCCCTTTAAAAGGAAAGACGAACAAAGTTATTCGCACCAGTAATACAACGTCCATGAGTGAGTAAAAATAAATAAAAAGAAGAGATATGAACATATCATGTTACCCCAATCAGTTTTCTACTCAAATCAAAAACACATTTGTAACCGCATTAGCAACATAACAGGTCCAGGGGTTGGCAAAAAACAAAAGTGCATCCAGATGGAGCTTTAAAGAAGCTCCAAGCTTGGGTGATTGTGTTGGCCCAGGTCTAACAGCTCAGGCACGCTCGCCTCAGTTTACAGTCGGAGCAGAAAGCCGCTTGGCCATGCCACCGTTACACTCTCCAGCTAGTAATTACAAACACAGAGTTTTCATCCGGGGGACACCAGCAAAATGGCCGGCTCTAGCTGCGCGACACACGCGAGACGTTGCAACGATGACAAATAACCGGGCCGATTGGACTGCAGGGCCGATTGGACTGCAGGGCCGATTGGACTGCAGGGCCGATTGGACTGCAGGGCTGATTCGCAACAGGCCCGTTGAGAATTGACAGCCTCGATTGCCATGTTGACAGTGTCCTCCTAATGACATCACTGAGCCTTGTGAGTCGCGGCAAGGCAGCACGCCAGAACACACAACAGGAGCATGAACTACGGTCAGAGGAAAGGCTCGTCTGGACGATGATATCATACCACCATCATTTAGACAGCTCCACCGAGGGCCAGGGCTGACTGGATCGTTATAGAAGGGTAGAGTTCTCTCGCTCGCTCTCTCTCTCTTTGTGTGTGTGTGTGTGTGTGTGTGTGTGTGTGTAGACAGGCGACCTGTCCTTGGGGAGCATGCTGGACTGGTAGTCAGGGCTGTGAAGGAAAATAAATTGTGACCCACACACACAAGGCAGAGCGAGGCTCCCTCGACTTTCCCCTGTAAAGTTACCAAACATCTTTGAGTACATCACCTCCACTCACAGGCCGCATGCAGCCACACTAAATGCAGACGGCAACCTGAGATTGCAACAGGCCGGAGCAGGCTAGTCATGGGGCGACGTCTTAACAACATTTACCCTGCCTTTCCCGTACATTACGTCACTGAACCTCTTACTGGCCGTCTCTCACGGCACACTGCACCACGCCGCCAAGTCTAGCTCGCTCCGACACCTCAACCTCCGTTGCCAGTGAACAACATCTAGTTCCACTACGCCCATGACACCTCTGTGTGAGTGCGGGTGTGCTTTGGCCTGCGGAGGGCAGCAGCGGTGCATTTTACCTGCGTCTTGGCCTTTGGGCCGAGGGCTGCACTGCTTGTGACCCTGGCAGCTTCTCATCTCCATGAGCTGGGCGTGGAGCGAGTTCAGCACCTCCCTGTCCACCGAGTAGACTGCGTTGCTCAGCTGCGGGGCGGACAGACAACACAGATGAGAAAACAAAAAAGACCCTGTTTAATGTATTGTGACTCGAAACTAGAAGCCTATGAGGAACGTAGTCAAGGCGCTGGTGAAATCCACTGCGACGAGCCCGCTCACCTGGTAGGGGTCACTGTTGAGGTCAAAGTACTCCAGGAAGCCGGTGGCAAACTCACAGAACAGGGTGTTGTGGGTCTCGTTGATGGTTCTCAGGCACCAGTAGGTGTTGTTGTTAGAGCTGGTGCACGCACAGAACCCTCCCACTGACACATGAAAGGACAAAGAATCAATAACGTTCCACTCTCTGAGCATTATGAGGACGCCTAACTGATATCCATAATTTCAGCAAGGTCATCGTCATAATTTTGTTTTTGCCTAACAATTAAAGTTGCTACCGAGTTGGTGTGATGGATATGGGAATGAAAACTAAACAGAGAAAATGAATTCCTATTTGTATTAGTTGGATATTGTCCTGTAAAAACTACAGGGGACGTGATCTGTTTGGGCGGCTGGTGAATGAACTCACAGTTCCAGAAGGGGGCGCTCTGCCAGTGGTCGTTGTTGTGAGTGAAGCAGGTGAGGCCCGGCAGGCTGCAGTCGTCTCCTTTCTTCTGCCTCTTCCTCACTTTCCTCTCTTTCTTCCTCCGGCGAATCTCGTTGTACAGCTGCACTTTGCCGTCCACGTCCTGTGCGGCCTCCCTAATGGACGGGACAAGGGGACCACACAGAGGGAGGGAGGGACATGAGAGGAGGACGTCAATGGCTGCGTCCTCTCAGTGTCCTCTTGGTTGCTACCAGCCACAGCCCCAGCAGCTTGTGTAGCGCACAATGCACCGATAGCAGTGTGGCAAAAATGACAGATCAAGTATGCATTTGCGACCGAGAAATCGTCTTTATTTTGGGGCCACCTGGCCTTGTCCTGACTTCTAAATGTCAGTAGAAACAATTTGATGAAAAAAAGCTTGTGTTAAGAGTCATGGCACAGCTGCAGGCAGAGAGCAGAGGACCTAAGCGAACATCGGGAAGGAGCTCCCAGATGATCGTCGGAGAGACTGCCAGGATTGGAGTGTGTTCATTCTCCTCATGCTTTAAGCTCTCGCCATACTACCCCCATGTTCTCTGGGACCCCATTCTAGCCAACGTCCCTCTTTTGTGCTCTGCCTAAAAACACACACACAGCAGTCGCAACGGCACATGGGCCAAACACAGCTGCTGCGTATTGGCGTGGTGTGTCTCCACTGGTTGCAAGCCGATCGCTGTGTTCCAGGGACCCTCTGATTCTCTGTGGGTTGAGTCATTGTTTCATTTCCATGCCAACCACTTCCAGAAACACCCAAATATATACACACACACACACACACACACACACACACACACACATGTACACACTATGACATACTGCACACATGCATATTTACAATAGGATACTCTTGGACCGTGTGTGTTTGGTTGTTTGTAATATTTGCTCTTGCAACACACACGCGCACACACACACACACACACACACCCTTCTCGGTCCTTCCGAGAGACATCCCCCACAGAAGTTCCCAGGCGCCTTTGGATAACAAAACAAGCCCATTCCCTCTCAAACAACGTACGCACGCATGCTGGCCCAGTCACGCACACTTTATTTTTCCAAGCAGGTTTGAGTGACATCATTCACCTCCTAGGGACGACGACGGCATGACATGTCAATGATCAAACCACATCTAGTATTTACATCCACGGCAAACGGTCACACAACATGCTTGCATTAGAGGTGATGAATGCTATGCAATGCGCACTACGGAGTCAGTGTGTGTGTGTGTGTGTGGGGGGGGGGGGGGGAACTTGCACATGACACGCTCAGTCCTAATCGAGTCAATATGGTACGGGAGAACGAGCAGAGCAAAGCGGAGCCTCCTTTTAAAGGGGAGGAGGAACTCACTTAAAGGGATGGAGCTGGCCATTGTTGTTCTTCACCCTCTCTGCCTTGTTTCTGTCTCCTTGGCTAAAGTAGCTGGTTCAACAGACAGAGAGAAACACTAAAGACATCCAAGGAGGCTCGTACCCAAAGGACTCTGCACTTTATGTTTCACATAGACAGGAAGTGAGAGAGATTCTGAAGCCTGAAATTGCTTTAAATTATCAGTATACGCGACTATATATCAGTATACTAAAGACCATCTTGAAAACCGTTAAGAGACTATTTTAAGCTGAGGCGATGCTTACGGAATAATCTGTCTGTGAAATCAGGGTGTACTGCGGACAGGTGAAAGGTCGCTAACCTTCTCTTTCCACAGTCACACTCATCTGGCCGGCGCCTCTTCAAGTGGCCCCGTACCTCGCGGAGATTCTTGATTTTGTCTTGGAGGGCCTCAATCTGGGAGCGAAAAATCATGAAAATCATTTAAATCATTTACAAAAACATTAAAATCTTTTTATACAAGGCGGCTTCTTTAATGTTTTCCACTGCCCTTTCTGTTTATGGGATTGGTTGGTGGGCACTCACCTCCGTGTCCACGTAGCTCTTGTGGTCCTTCCAGGCTTTGGACGACTGATAGATCTCCCTCTCGCAGTGCACCGTGTCATTCATCAGGATGAAGCATCTAAGGGGAGGGAAAGGTCAAACTAGGGCTCTGGATGTGTGTGAACCGCACACTGTTCTGAAGTTAGACGAAGAGTAGAGGAACGCACTGGGAGAGTGTAAGCGCGTGAACCGGGCACACTGAGGCTGGGTCTTACTTGTGGGTGACTTTGAGGGACTGGGGGTACCCCACAGCGTTGGTGTCGTCGGCCAACATCTCCTCTGAGCCGTCGTCTGACCCCAGGTCAAAGTCAGGGTCCTCGGGCTCGTAGTGGCGCTTGCTGATGACACGCTGCTGGATGGCCGACTGGTCGTCAGCTTGCAGGTCGACGTCATAGATGTGACCTTCAAACTCCACAGACAGGGAGCGGGCAGGCCGCATGTGTACGAAGCGAGGTCTGAAGCCTGCATGAAAGGAGACGGCACGGGAGAAGGAGGGGGTCAGATTTGCAGCACCAGCACCAGAGGAAGCTGCATGTGAAACCAACAGGACTGAGAGACGCTTTTGTCTCCCTTGAGAGCCCACACATAATCTGAACTGTAGGTCACGGCTTAAATCTCAGCTGACGCAGATATCATTCTCACTTCCGTCAAAAGAGAGAGAGAGAGAGAGAGAGAGAGAGAGAGAGAGAGAGAGAGAGAGGGGGAGACAGAAATACAGAGTGATAAGCCTGGGAGGTTGGTATTACCTTCAAAGTCAACTCGGTAACCCTGTGCCGACTGCGTGCGGCCCAAACAGCAGGGCATTACAAAGCCAAAGGGATTACGCCCAAAGAATGACACAGCTGTAACCTGGTGCTGGCATGACAAAACCCTCGTCCGGCCGTACATTTCATCACCGTCCACTTTCGACCCGAGCCCCATCTGCTCCGCACTCTCCCGATTAAGTCGCCAAACCCCCCCCCCACCACCACCACCACCTCCCTCCCCCCCCCCACCACCTCCCTCTGGGTACTCCGATACTCACGTTGGCCTGTGGAGGGTGGGAACTGGCGTTGAGAGCGCCGGTCGGCCCGGCTGGGCTTGTAGGGGCCGTCCCCGCAGTCGCAGTCTCTCTGTCGGCCACCGTAGCTGCCTCGGGAGCGGAGGCTGCGGGCCCTCTTCCTGGAGCCCTCATTTGGGCCTCCACCCTTGCACTTCTGGATCCGCCACTTGCCCGTTATCTCCTCCACGCAGTGCCACTTCTGAGAGAAGACGTGCAGAGAAAACACGTGACACGCCATTCCAACCAGTTCTCCTTCAATTCTCAACTTGAATTTTTGCTACGTGACTAAAAAGTTACAGAAGGGAATCCAAGAATAACCCCCCCCCCCCCCTGTGACGGTTTTGGATTCCACACAGACCTGTGTTGTGTTTGGCCATCACGGCGCGCTGTGACACACTCATCCCGACCAGAGCCTACACACATTAATTGAAGCACAGATCCCCAAAACCAGCCGGCCTCTGGGTTGTTTTTCTTTGACCGCTTTTCGACCTACAACAAAGGGCCTTCTGGCAAACAGGCCGAGCAAATCGAGGACGGGCGGTGGGAACGTCCGGAGAAACACATCGTCCCCAGAAACCTCCACGTGAAATGGATCGGCTCTGTCTGGTGTCTGTAAACACAGAGACCCGTCACCCTCTCGCTCTCTCGGGGTCGGTGTGTGTTTGCCGGCAGCTTGGCAGCTCAGCCCCCAGCCGCCAGGCCGACACACAGCTGGCCTGTCCCACCCCTAACCCACTCACTCACTCACTCACTCACTCACTCACTCACTCACTCACTCACTCACTCACTCACTCACTCACTCACTCACTCACTCACTCACTCACTCACTCACTCACTCACTCAATCACTCGTTCGCTACAAAGAAAGGAAAAGCTAATCATTCCAAGAGGACTCTGCTGGTCAGCGCCTCGTTTCAGACACACACACACACACACACACACACATCTGCTGAGTGCGGTGTAGACGCTCGGTCGTGAGTGTGGGAAAGAGAGCGCTAACAAAGGGCCGTGGGCCAGATCGGGTTTCCCGTGGAACTCACACACACACACACACACACACACACACACACCACACACACACACACACACACACACACACACACACACACACACACACACACCACACACCACACACACACACACACACACACAGCTTACGGGTCCGACAGTGCTGTTATGTCAGCATGCAAAGAACAGACAGGGATAGAAAAAAAAAGAGGAAGAACAAGAACAAGAGAGCTAGAGATATGTAAGATACACACACACACACACACACACACACACACACACACACACACACACACACACACACACACACACACACACACACACACACACACACACACACACACACACACACACACACACACACACACACACACACACACACACACACACACACACACACACACACACACACGAGAAAGAGAGTCTGTTCCAACTGCATTCTATACGCAGGGCTTTTAGGGGCTCTGCAGTCACATTCCACTCCGGCAGTGCAGACAGCAGACAAGAGGGATGTGAAAGAGAGAGGGAGAGAGGGATGAGGGTTGAGAGAGTCAGTCTGTGGTTCACTAAGGGGGGGGGGGGGGGGTGTTAAAAGACTCAGTCTGGGGGCGTTCACTAAGAACCCCACAGCAAGCTGAGACACGAGTGGTAAGTGGTAGACCGAAACGGCCACAACTCACTCCAACTGTCATGCAGTTCAGGTCAGACACACGGGTCTGTGTTCCATGCGCTGGCCTATTAAGACTCAGTCTGTGCTCGTTCACTAAGAACCCCACAGAACAGCCTTAAAAGACTCAGTCTGTGCTCGTTCACTAAGAACCCCACAGAACGGCTGTAGCCTGTGCACAATGACTCACGACCCATTATGCTAGCCGCATAGCTCCACTTTTTAACAGGCGTATGATCACTGCTAGACAGGGGCAAACGTGGACTTCTCGCTGTTAACAAAACTTCAGAGTGTGTGTGTGTGTGTGTGTGTGTGTGTGGTGAGTAAGAAGGGGGATGCTGTGCTCCAGCTGTTTAGTGAGTCATGTACTTTGCCTCACATTTCGTATTGTAAGAGTCACCCCACTGTGGTCCAGGCTACTAGCTGGGAGGCAATAGTAAATCACACCACGCACTCATTTACAAAGCTAATTCTCCTCTATTCTTCCGTGCACCAGTACAACACTTGCACGAGGTATGCATTAACTCCTCTGAATGTGGACACACACACACATGTGGACATAAACACGAACGCAACCCCAGTAGTTTCTTTGGCGTCCGTAATAAACGATTACGTGTTACACGCAAACACTCAGTTGGTCATAAAAGAGATCTGGTTCACATTAGCCAGCCCCTCAGAAACCCTGACTGGCCTTTTAATGCTACCTGAAAATTGTAACAATTTGTATTTTTTCAGGTCCGCCTGCTTCAGGGACAAATAGCACTTACTGTTCGGGGGCTAACAGGCCCTGCCAGCTCTTTAATGCGCACCATGAAAGGGAACCTCTGGCAAATTAGTGCCCCATCCAAACGGTGCAAAAAGGCCCAATTACGAAGCAATTGCTGCTAATGGCTGTTTGACCTGAGGCTCCACGCACGACCGGTGCTACCAATGGCGGCGCAAAACCAGAACCAATTTGTACCTCTGCAACTAGAACAACTATATAGGATATACAGTACTGTGCAAACGTTTTAGGCACGGGATGCTGTTTTGAAGGCGAAGGGTGGTCACACCAAATGTAGATTTGCTTTGCCCTCACTTTGTTTATCAATTCATAAAATACAATCAACATTTATAAATATATATATATATTATAATTTTTTTTTTTATACTTTAAAGACTTAAGACACCCCTGCCTAAAACGTTTGCATAGTACTGTATGGTTAGACGGCACGAAACCAGAACTAATTTGTACCTCTGCAACTAGAAGAAATATCTAGGATATATGGTAAGAACCTTCCATCCCTTTACTGAGGTCATGGAGGTTCTGTGTATGTGGGCGTGTGAAGGGGTGAGCCTGGGTGTGGTGTAGGGTACCTGTCCGGGCTGCTCGCAGGGCGTTTGGAACTCGGCCTGCTGGCACACCTCCTTGACCTTCTTGTACTTGGGCAGGCTGTTGGTGTGCTGGGTGTTGGGCGTGGAGTCCTCTTTCTTCCTCAGGATCTTACTGCAAGCATAAAAGCCAGGATGAGTGAGAGGGGCGGAGACTGGTGAGGCCAGCTAAACAGTCAGGCACAACCATGCAGAGGAATGGGCGTGAATGTGTTGCCGACGGAGACCCCTTTGTCTAAGGAGATCTTTATGGTCTGTTCGGCCTGTGATGGAAAATGTGCTTATTGGTTTATTTAAAAATAAAATTTGCAGGGCTTAAGTGAGCAGGTGGCTAGGCTACAGAGAGCCAGGGAGCTCCATCAGAGGTTTGGAGCGCAGCTTAGCCGTGAAGCAGCTCTCTGACTCGGGCCAAGCTGTTTGCCCTACCCCTTGGCACCACACTCGCCCCTCTTGCCACGGGGGCCCTGCCTACCCCCGTGCCAACTCTGTGCCAACCCCGTGCCAACTCTACAGCGCTGGCGACGTGGGACGCAGACTAAACACCAACATCTACTTAAGGACAGCTCGTCCCCTTCCAGGACTACTGTACTGACCTTTCCTGTCAGACGGGCCGGGCTGAAGGCACCTGCCAACATTACCCCTCGGTACTTGCTTAGCTTCCCTCTCCAGCTTTCAGCTGTGGGGGCAGTCGTTGTCTGGACTACTCCCTTTGGGACCCGTTTGGGAATCGGGCCGTTACTCCTTTCAACAGCACATTAGGAGCTGACGGATGGCCAAAAATGACATTGCGCTGTTTGAATCAGACTAAACACAGGGATACGTTCTACGGTGCGTGTCTGTTACTGAATCCTGCCATCCCTGCTGCACTGCTTAGCTGGGTCTTGATAATCGAGTAAGGGGGCGAGGGCAGGCTAATCTCAGCACTTACAGAGTGGAAACCCAGCGGACAGCCTTCATAAACAACGTGGATTAATGGAGGCACAGATTAAAGCGCTAAAGCCTCCACAGGTCAGAGGTCAGGGCTCTTTAATTTTACACACAGCAGTCCACAGCCAAGTCAACCAGCTTCACTTTCCTATCATTAACAACAACAGGCGGGGGGGGGTCCACCGCCTCTTTATTTTCCCTGGCTCTATCTTTCCGTCTCCTTCCTGTGCCGTGTCCTTCATCCGATACGGGCCGTCCTTACAGGCCCCGCGCCGTGTGCGGAGATGGAGGGGATTACTGCTCTCCGGCCCGTCAGGTTTACGACAGCGTATCCCTGGCACGAACAGTGCTTAGTATGTTGAGCAATACAAAAGGGGGCCATATCGTGTTCTTGGAACACATGAATAGCAGTCGCGGAGAGGTTAAATAAAGGACTGGGGGGGCTGAGCTCGAGTGTGAACACATGCATTATGTATTTGATACGGGACACTTAGCGTGTGTAAGTAAGACGGAGCCAAAAGTCTCGAGGAAACTGGCAGGTGGTCTTTGGAGAAGCCTCCATTACACACACACACACACACACACACACACACACACACACGTATGTGTGTGTGTATCGAGTGAGCTTTCCTGCCGTTTTTCAGGCAGAATCCCACTCTAGGCTACGGGAAGCCCTTATTTATTTTGTGCATGTCTAGCTCTGCCGTGCTACAGTAATGGATGTGGCCGTCTCGGAGTGAACAAGGACACTCGGCCAATAGGGTTCGAACGCGGTCGGTTGGATATGCGGGCCCCCACAGAGGACAAAGGCAACGCTTGGATTCTTATTTTTGAGCACACACTAAAAATACCCGATCCCTTTAAAACTGGTGTCAACGCCTCTTGTTTGAACCATCACAAAAAGTGTCAGCCCGTTCACTTGTTCTTTTTTTTTTTCCACGACAACAGTGGTTGTTTCTAACTGCTCGTTCCCCCCATCGCCTTGCAGCCTCGCTCGCTGTGGTCAGGAAGTGTCAGTCAGATAGCAAATAACTGGGAGAGTCCGGACGGCCAAGGGGACGGAACATGAAACGTTCCGTCAACATGTGGCATCCTTTAAAACACGTGTAATGTGGGATGCTGCCCCGCGTTGACACGGTTGAACCTGAGATGCGGTGAGCGAAGGAGGAGATGTCCGTTTACCCTCGCTCCACCAGGAATGTGTCCCTCCAGACTTTGGGTTTCCGGTTGGGCTTGAATCTGGAACCAAAACCAAAACGTGCAAATGTTATACATTTCGTTTGACCTGTGCAGTTTGAACACATACAGTGTTGTTGGTTACATGTCTAGATGACATTTTGCAACGTCTAATGAGAACGGGATATGTTCAGAAATACCAACGAAATGTTGTTCAGAGTTAGAGCAAATGCTTTGCTTTTTTGGCAAGTTTGAATGGATAGTATACAGTGCTGTGCATAGGTAATAGGCAGGGGATGCTGTTCCGAAGGCGAAAGGTGGTCACGCCAAATGGTGATTTGATACAGCTTTGCTTTTCCCTCACTTTGCATTTCATGAATTGATAAAAAAAATAAACAATTGACATTTATATTTTTTTCTTACTTTAAAGACTTCACACCTGCCTGAACCTTTTGCACAGTACTGTACAAAACCAAAGGCGATTTTGGGTGATTGACAGTGAATCTCAGACATGGCAGCATGAGGAGGAGACGTACACACTACACACAGACCTGTTGCCAGTCTTCTCCTGCTCCAGTAGCTTGAGGATGGACTTTCCATCCATGTCGGGGGGCGTGTCCAGTCCAGCGATGTGAAGGATTGTGGGAGCCAGGTCAATGTTCAGCACCATATGAGGGTTTCTGATGACACACATTGAAAAACATACAAGCTGCAGGCGGAGCCCTACCGATGTTTGCAGTGGAACGTTATTGGGTGTGTCCGGTGGGTCTTACACTGCCCCAGCTTCTACGTTGGGTCCTCGAAGGAAGAAGGGCACTCGAATGTCAAAGTCGTACGGCATGGACTTGCCCTTCACCAGCCCAAACTGACCGATGTGGTAGCCGTGGTCAGCCGTGTAGATGACATAGGTGTTGTCCAGCTCCCCACTTTCCACCAACATCTCATACACCTGAAATGAGACAAGCACACCGGATGAAAATGACTGAAAAAGAACAGAAGAACGTAAAATAGTACAGGTACATTCTTACCTGGGCTGCAACTATTAATGTGCATTTCATATTATTACTTTTATTATTATTATTATTATTATTATTATTATTATTATTATTATTATTATTATTATTATTTATTAAAACATAATTAAAATTATTATTATTATTATTATTATTATTATTATACAATGGAGAAAAGAGACAATTACCTTCTGTACGGAGTCGTCCACAGACATGAGGGTCTGCAGCCTCTTCCTGTGGAGGAAGTTGGTGAACTCCATGTGGATGGGTCTCATGGGGCCTGTGTACTGCATGATCCAGTGCTTGTCCATGTTGGGGGCATAATTATAACTGGGGGTGCTGGGGTAAAGAAGGCACGACACAGGCTCAAGTCAGAATTCATTCATTCCGTTCATTCCATTCCATAATCTATGGAATCTATCGGATTCTAACTGCAAACCAAAAGGTACTACGCCTCTTAAGACTACATAATTAGACGTTTAGAGTCCACACAGACATAGCAAGCCCATTGTGTTGCCGTGATCATCGAGAAACACTGACGTTAGCAAAAAAATGTCTGAACGTTCCCTGAAAATATGGCCTGAATATCATTAGCCTGCACAAGGCCAATGAAGAGACTGGTTAATAAGTCAACGAGCACCTGTCTGCCATGTCTAAGTAACAGGTGGCTGCGGGCTCCGGTAGTCTGCTGTCTGGTTTGTTTGACAAGCATCAATAACGGGGGGACTGTTTGCTCAGGGAAATGTGCTAATGCTCGACAGCGGGCGCTAGCTGCGTTTCCATGCCTCCGTCCTCCCCCTTGACATATCTCTGCTCACATAGAGACGAGAGTCTTTCAGCCACGTCGCTCTTGGCACGGAGAAGTCATTTGAGGGTTGGCACTAGCTTAAGAAAATAATAAGCCCCAAAGTCAAGTTTGCAACAACTCCTGGACCGAGAACACCATGAGCCATGGACGTCTGAAGTGAGGGACTCAAAAGACAAGGTAAACAGAGAGAGAGAGAGAGAGAGAGAGAGAGAGAGAGAGAGAGAGAGAGAGAGAGAGAGAGAGAGAGAGAGAGAGAGAGAGAGAGAGAGAGAGAGAGAGAGACAGGCAGACAGAGGCAGGCAGACAGGCAGGCAGGCAGACAGGCAGGCAGACAGGCAGGCAGGCAGGCAGACAGAGACAGGCAGCAAAACAGACAAACAGAGGGAGGGTTGTGGTTGACAGACAGACAGACAGACAGACAGACAGACAGACAGACAGACAGAGGGTTGGGGGTTGTGGTTGACAGACAGACAGACAGACAGACAGACAGACAGACAGACAGACAGACAGACAAACAGATAGACAAGCAGACAGACAAGCCGACAG
>JAPMUY010001486.1:27500-47500 GCA_026901105.3 Galaxias olidus
CACCTCTGACCCCTGGGAGCACACCGGGGATGGCTGGGACATAGAGCCACCACGCTGACGGATCTCTCCTTGTCTCGTAAACACCTCTACCTCAACCTCGTGGGGAACTTTACACCTCCGCCTGATTCAACAAGCAAGCCATTTGGCATCAGGGTAGCAGTCCAGCTGTTTATTTGCCCATCCTTCAGGCAGGAAAAAAACAGGTCGACATGAGCCCAGACCATGAAGCCTCTCCCTGGGCATTCCTCATGCCCCGAGCCCTACGCTCGCTGGGAGGACATTGGCACAGCCCGAGCCTGGGAAAACAAACTGAGACTGACAGCTTCAGCAGAAAACACAGGGGAGAGACGGGCGCCGTGTCACGCAAAGCCCCGCGAGTCAAACGCAGGGCGATCGCATCACTCATACCAGAGGTTTGTCAGTGGGATGGCAAAACGGTTCCCTCTTCCTTGGGGCTCATTGCCCAGCAACATGTCACGGAATCATTCCGCACTCCCTCAGACAGGAAAAACAGAGAGAAAGAGACTGAGAGAGAGAGAGAGAGGTGGCACAAGATAGAGAAATAAAATGAAGGAGGAGGAATGAAGGAAACAACAAACAGCGCAGAGGATAGTAACTAACCCCCCCACCCCCCCGCCATGAAGGCGTTTCAGTATGAAGGCCTCTACATGCTGGTGTACTCCGTGTGACAGTATGAACACAGGGGTGAGTTAATCTCTTCCTTTCTGTGTATCTCCTAGGGTTAACTGTGTGTGTGTGTGTGTGTGTGTGTGTGTGTGTGTGTGTGTGTGTGTGTGTGTGTGTGTGTGTGTGTAGAGGAGAGTAACTATCAGTGTTAACTCTGCCCCCTGCCTCCCCCGCCATGAAGGCGTTTCAGTATGAAGGCCTCTACATGCTGGTGTACTGTGTGTGACAGTATGAACACAGTGTGGGCACAGGAACAGTGAGACGCTGCGTCAGAAGAACGCTTACTCCCCTCCACCCCCCCCCCCCACCCCACCCCCCCAGGATTCCTGCATGTTTACATCACTCCACCGCAATAGGTGGAGGACAACCCTGCAATTATTCGGGACGAGGCCCTATCGTTGGGTCGTAAAAGAGAAACAAAGAGGTGATGAGATGAATGGGCCCGTTTGCAGCCCCGTACCGGTGGGGCACATACCGTTTGCACAATCACATACCTTAGCGTAGTCAGCGCCGTGCTTCTCCTTGTAGCCGTTGCGACAGACGGTGTAATTATAGAAGCGGGAATTTTTGATCAGCCCCAACCACTCCCGCCACCCAGGAGGGATGTAGCTGCCGTTGTACTCGTTCAGGTACTTCCCGAAGAAGCCTACGGAGAGAGAATTGAGAGATCAGAGAAAAGGACGGGATTTAAATCTTATCCGGCTTATTTTACTGCACCCCCAAAAATCTGCCCTTTCCTTGCCCTCGCACACACCCGCAAACAGTGGAGTGTGTGTGTGTGTGGATCAGCGAGCGTGTGCTTTCACCATTTCACGCATGTGCCTCTTTTTCTCCAGCTTGGCTAAACATCCTCCCAATAGCCTGGGCACGGAGCCAGTCTGTCTTGGAGAGGGCTAATTGTAGACTAACGTATCAGTTCAAAACCTCAGGCCACACTGCTACCCACAGGACCCCCGTCGAGCGTGCCAGCGTCTGCCTGTCATTCACACAGACAGTGGCTGATGAGCTCCGACAGGGGTCTGGCGTCCTGGTCCTGTTTGTATTTCTCACAGCAGGCGGGCAGGCTTCCCAGCCACCTTTCACTTCCCAACCACCTCACTGATGTCAGTTGGCAAAGGGCCGCGTACGCTGGCAGTGACCGAACTGTGGCCTTGCTGCAATGGAGACAGCAGCACCCATCTGGTGAAGAATGGGGCTGTTTAACACTGGCTCTATAGTATAGGGCTTGGTAAGCTGGTGCTGTGGCGTAATTTAGGGGGGACACACAGGGGACATGTCCTCCCCACCTTTTCAGAAGGCAGTATTGGACTCCCCCAGTTGTTACAGTCCAAAATATTTTTATTAAAAAAAAACACACAGGAGAAACTAGCATGCTAACGTTAGCTATCGGAAACTGTACTGTGTCCCGCCCCCACCCCCACCTCTGAAATCAAAATTCCGCCAATGGCTGAAACATAGGAATAGCGACTCCTCCGTGCGGGGACACGAGCCTCATTGTGACGAGGTGGCGGCGGCGCCCTCCACTCACCTGTCCTGTAGCCGGTGTTATTCAGGTAGACGGCGAAGGAGCGCGGCTCATGCTGGGCTTGCCAGGAAGGGGAGGAGCAGTTCTCGTTGTTGGTGTAGGTGTTGTGGTTGTGGACGTACTTCCCCGTCAGCATGGAAGAGCGGGACGGGCAGCACATGGGCGTGGTCACGAAGGCGTTGGTGAAGCTGGTGCCGCCATCCTCCATGATCTTGCGCGTCTTGTTCATAACTTGGAGGGAACCTGAGGCGGAGGAGAGAGAGTCCAGTCGTTCCCCAAAAAATATACGTTTTTTGATTAGTGCTTTAAAGCATTTCTTTGTGTGGCACTATTTGATTGTGTATGTTTATTTCATAGATTTTGAAAGAGCAAGGCGGAAAGGAATTTTAAATTGGAGGAAACCGCATCGTCGGAATCTATGTAATGTATTTACACAATGTCCCTTGCGCTGAATGTTACATTCTGAAAGAGCGAAGCTCATCAGAGAGCGAGCAGTAAACAATCATGATCTATAATGCAGAGGATAAACACCAACACTGCAGCCTAAGGCCAGATGGCCTTTCTGTTTCTGCTCATCCTTCCTATTAAATATTTCATGTTTGGGAGAGGACCATACTTTTTTCGGTTGTGTGGTAAAGCACCCACAAATAGATGTGGGAGAGAGAGGGGGGTGGGTATGGAACGAACGGAGGAGAAGACCATGGAAAAGAGGAGGAGGAAAAAAGGTAGTTAAAGCAAAAGAATCCTAGTCTGCTACGTCCTTAACAACCACAACGCCACCCACCCAGGCTACAGAGATGGAGTGAGAGAGAGAGGCCTCCTTACCCAGCTCCACATCCTGGTCATCGGTCATGATGAGGATGATGTTGGGCCGGATGTTCCTGCGGTCTCTCTGGATGCGCCCTCGCAGGCCCTGGGCCCTGGTGGTGGTGAAGGCGGAGCAGCCTGGGGCCCAGCCCAGCGACAGCAGGGCGAGGCAGGCCAGGACCTTCGGCAGCATGGTGCCTGGGGCGCACGGAGGGAGGGAAGGAGGGAGGGAGGGAAGGCACAAGGAAAAGGAGGGTGACGGAGAGAAGGTGGAGGGAGACCAGCCAGGCTGCTCGCACGGAGCAGAGGAGTGTTCACGGATGAGTCTGAGAAGAAAGAAAAGGATCACCATTAGGGAGAGCCAAAACGTCAGACAAATATTCTCTGGATATTCGGTGCAAGTGAGACTAAGACTAAATTGAATGACTTGTGGTTTTGTCTTGTATTTCTCTTGTTATTATTTTTGTTTTCTTTTCTTTTTGGTATGGACCCTCCTGTGAGTCTGGAATAAAGTTTGAAATAAAATAAATAAGACAAGAAAAATGAAAGGAAGAGAAACAGGCATCAAAATTTAGTCAACAGAGATTGCACATTCTCCGTATAAGACTGAGCCATATTAACTTCCAAGAAGTTGCGAGTGCCTCCTCGCAAATCATGCTGAAAAACAGCTATAAATCCTTCCGCAATGAGAACATACATTGACTTTGAGCCACAAAAACACCACACATAAAAAAAGAGAAAAACTTTCACTAACGGATCCAGCATGTGTAGAGTGTTGTCTGAATGACTATTTTATAAATAGACTAGGCACCATAACCATCACAACCAGAAGGAAACTAACAACAGGTATGTTATGACCACACAGAGCCCGCAATAAAATAGAATATGCAGTGACGCAGCTCCTGATACACATCTCACCCTGTCAGACTCCATGGGTCTTCTGTTATTCTGTTGTCTTTCCTGTCCCAGTTCTGTCCAGACTGCTCCTCTCATTTTGTGTGGGATAGCACGCCAGCATATTAGCTCCATACCCCCCCCCCCCATCTCGTTCAGCTCTCTGTACCGGGACCACCCTATAGGCTGCCTACACTGAAAACACCCTGGACCATGCTCCAGTGTAAGCCAATCCCAGCCCACCTTCAATCCGTCACTCAAAGGGTTCCCCCCCAGGGGAGTGAAGCGTGACAGAGGGTCGGCGAGGAGGATGGACCCAGCGAGGAGGGGGGGCGGGAGGACCCTGGGGAGAGGGGTTCCGCTGCATTAACCCCGTGCCACTGTCGCCGCACGCATTTACTACCGAGTCATCCTCGTCCCTGCACACCCCCTCCCCTCTCCCTTCATACCCTCGCCCCCACTCTAGCCCCCCCACCTGGTTACACTGGCACTCTGAGTCAGCAGCTAACTAAGCCTGTGAACAGATTCTTAAGGGCATTGCTGATCAGAAAAGTACAACATAACCGCATACTCACTCGCACCACCTCCGTTGTTTACAGTGGTCACAAGCCAAGACACTTTGAGCCTATTGCTGTGTGTTTGTGCTGCTGTGTTATGTTTGGCCACCACATACAGTATATCAAAGTATCAAAACATCAGTTACACCGACAATGTAAGTGGGTTAAATTGAGACCAATGAAATAAAGACGTTTTCCTCTGAGAGCACAGATTGAAAGCCTTGCCTTTGGGTGAAGGAGAAACCGTGGCATTGTGGGAAAGACTCCATCAATCCCACAGACAAAGTGCCTTCTGTTCCTCACCCTGCTGAGTGGCACCACACTGTTCTCTATACTGGCTTAATGAGCTGGAACAAAATGGCAGGTCTGCCACACCTGAGCCTGTCCAAACCCCACTGAGTGGCTCCGCCCCCAGGGGCGGGACCAAATCCTCGATATCTAATGAAGTGGATGCTGACATTAAAACCCACACGTTTCCAGTGGTGGTTTTTCAAATAAAAACCTAAATGACTTAAATAATTGCAATAATACAACCAATATGCCATAGTTTGTATTCATAACATTTTACCAGCTGTATACTAATCCGTTTTGAACGTTTATTCCATGAACAATATTACTCATATGAATAATTGATGGCACTGTGACCACATGATGTAACACAAACACAGATATCATAAATATCGCAACACTCAAACTCAATATGCTCAAAGAGCTAAGCGTATTAGTTGGAACAGTAGTGCTCTCTTCTGAACACGCTCACAGGGTCATTTCCATGCTCCTGTATGTGCATTAGAACCTTCATCACAGGAACAGATGGCATGACCAAAGGCTCCATAACAGAGATAATGTACTTTCTGATCCGGTCTCTGATTTGGCTGGTCTCATTGAGTGTGGTATTGTTGACGTGAATGAAACTAGAGAGCACCCAATCAGGGCAAGGCCCTGCAGCGCAATGTGATGGATGAGGTTACGTGATCCCATGGGTCGGGTTGTGAAGGTCTAAAGTCACTGCAGCCTGCCGCGTTTCATCAGGAACGACATTACCATCTGTCACAATACACACAATGAACGCTGAACGTCGCACAACACCTGCTCTCTGTCAACTGCCAAATAGATAGACCTGTCACCAAATCACTCTGAAAATACATATGTAATCATGTGTAAGACACTGCATACAGGAGATCCTGTCCGGGAGGGGGAACGTGTGTGGGGAGTTAAAGTAGCTGCTTTCACCGCCTCCGCCTTTCCTCTGTGGAGATGTTGCTGGTGATAAGCAGGGCCCTCGGACGGCGCTTTAAGAGCCTTTTTGGAGAGGAGTTCAGACGGGCAGAGCCCAGCCCGGCCTGCCCAGTCATCCTGACAGCCACTGCTGTGAAAACACCGCCGCTGTTTGGACAAACCCCCTTCCAGCACAGGGTGGCAGAGTGCACTGGCCCTTATACCAGATTACACACACCCTCACACACACCCATCCTACACAAAACACTGTACGAACACACACACAGACAAACACACACACACACACACACACACACACACACACACTCACACACACCCATCCTACACAAAACACTGTACGAACACACACACAGACAAACACACACACACACACACACACACACACACACACACACACACACACACACACACCCATCCTACACAAAACACTGTACGAACACACACACAGACAAACACACACACACACACACACACACACACGCCCTCACACACACCCATCCTATACAAAACACTGTACGAACACAGACAAACACACACACACACACACACACTCACACACACCCATCCTACACAAAATACTGTACAAACACACACACACACACACTCACACACACACACCCATCCTACACAAAATACTGTACAAACACACACACACACACACACACACTGATAATGTAAAGCAGCATGTCTTGAATTCAGGGTTACTGGGTGCAGCAGAGAACTGTATGGAGTGCTGGGTCACTGAGATGCTTCTTGTTTGAAAAGTAAATACTGGCAATACTTGCTGTGGTGCAGTTATTAGTATATTCCTTTTCTTAATAGGACATTTGAAACCCACTGCTTTTCCAGGAAGCAAGCTGTTGTTGGCACACTCAATGTGACATGCCAATGATTCCAAGTAATTTTTTTTTTTTCTGACTGTCGATGGAAAATAACGATAAGGAACTTCATTGCGTGATCGGAGACTACCACAGCGCTGCCAAAATGTTTCGTTTTCATGAGCCTCAATAGCTACGCTGTTTTATAGCAGTGAAATGGTGAAGCTAATACAGTGCCATTAAAAATGATCATGGGATGAGATGCATAGGGAGGCATGCGGTGACAGCTGCTGCGGCCCTGAACCAGAAACAGGCTTCCCTTGTCCTCTGGGGGGGGGGGGGACACACATAAGTGGCAAGTTTAAATGCAATAGTAACAGAGGCAGAAGACACATGCCACTCCTTGGGGGGGGGGGGTTGAGGTGTTGGTTTCGTCACAAATCAACCACTTTCTCATTAAGTGAATTTGAAAAAACAATGATTTAAACTATGGCAAACCAAGGTGGCCAGCTGTCTTTTAGACATATTACCCTTTCAAATGCCCTTTGACCTAGGCACAACAAATCTTTCTATTGGAGGTCCACCATTCTTCATCAGTTTAATGTCATTCACCCTCGGCATTCCACAGTAACCATGAGGGAAGACACACAGAGCCAGCCCAGGAAAACCTCATTGGCTAAGTGTGAAGCCCGTCTGTGGACATTAGCAGTGGCGGTTTGCACAGTAGCATAGATGCCAGAGGGCCGACAGACTGTGTCCAGCCATAACAGCAAGGCAAGCTAGCTGGTCAAATCAAACAAGTAGAGCACACAAGCATTACAATAGAAAAAAAAACAACTCCAGAGAGTAAATTAAACCGTAAATTGACATGGTCATTCCTCAGACAACAGTGGGTTACAATAGTTTTTTCAGCCTTATTGGGCCTGAGTTAACAGCACAGCCATATTGGCCCTAGATAATGGCCCTGGCAAGTGTTTGTGCAGCTCCCCAGCGGATAACAGTATGCCAGTCAGGATCTTGATAGACTGTGCCCATCTGGAGCATGCACACCAACTGTGGGATGGCAGACACTTATTTCCAGCAACACAGGCCAAAAAGCTAGACACGACTACATACTTAAATTCAACCTGGACTATTATTAAAGAGACACACATGCATACCTATTTATAATTATATTGTTTTTATGGTAGGAAAACAAGGCAAAAGGCGCTAGGGGTAAATCTTACTTGCTCTAGTCTTCAAAGGAGTATCATAACTACGGCTTTAATCACAGTTAGTTATCGTCTGGATCACACACACACAGAGACTATTTGTTTAGACAGTTGCACTATAGAGCCTGTATTTTGTGTGCACACTTTAAAAGTGCAGTGCCACCCATCAAAACGCCTTCAGGCAGAGGCAGCTGAGGTTACACGGTAAATAAAACCTGAAACCTGAAACCTTAAGTGACTACTATTAAAGGCTCAGCCTAATGACATCTAATTGGCATCATTGGGACGGCTTGGGAACGTTCCGATAAAAGCACATCCATTGAAACGTACGCCATCGTACACTCCATCGTACACTGTGAACCAACGTGAGGTTTAAAGACATCCCTAAGACGTCTTGCACCTTTGCAAAAATGATTTAAGAGTCTGATATGATATGTGTCTGTTTCTCTGCCGGCCAAAATAAGAGGCTACTATGCGGAGCTGAAGGAGTAGAGGGCACATTGTTTCTTACCATCCCTCATTGTTTCAGAGGATTAACGCTAATGACCCTTTAAATGGGCTTTTACTGTACTCATCAGAGATAAGCTGGGGGAAGAATATTGGGGACGGACTGAAGACAGAGAAGGGCCCGAGGGTTCAAAGGAACTAAACAAAAAGGCTACTATGGACTTTCCAGTCCGTTACACAGATGCCAGAAAATAAAAAGATTTGCAATTTTCAGATTAATGGCCGTCACACAAGGGACCTTTACTGCACCTCAACACCACAATAATCTTCACTTTCATGAGTTCAAGTAAAGTATTTTTCTACTCCATCTTCGTAAAAAAAGAAAAAAAAGAAGCAAATGCTCTAAAGAGTCTAAACCAGCTATTCTGCAAGTCATTGTACTTCACAGTCATTTCTGTCCACAGCTGTGGTTTGCACACGATATAGTAGAACATCACATAACTCTACGATAGCAAACTCAATGACCACGTGAGTCAATAGTAGTCCCCCCCCCCCCCTCTGCAGCAATGAGTGCAAGGCTGGTCGGCCTCCCCAGGTTTGAGGTGAGGGCTTCAAACCACACACCCTCGTGCCCTCTGACAGTCCACTGAACCGTGTGTTAAATGCTGCTTTGATGGGGGCTAGTTTGACCTGACCTCAACCACCTGGGGGCACCCACATTCAGTTTATGAGGAGACAAGAGGGGGGTGGGGGATGGGGGGTGGGGGGGGGGGGGGCACATAGAGGGAAACAGGCACAAGGGATTGCAAGGGAACAATTATGGGCCATGGGGGTGAAGGGCGTAGAAGCGCTCTCCCGATTGCCAAGGACTTGTTCCCCCCAGGCCCTCCACCACACAACATGCAGCACCGCAGCCGTCTGGGGACCTGTTGGGTCGACGCAACCCTCCGCACTTACTCGAGATCATAGGAAAACAACAGAGGGACGAGACCCGAGGAATACTGCAGACGAGACATGGATTGTCTCAGACACTCGTGTTTCTCCTGAAAATGAATCGCGATGAATATTGAATTCTCCGACCTCTGCCGATGTTTTGTTGGGAGGTTTCGCTCCAAACTGCATGAAAGAGAGTGGGGTGTGTGTGAGGGGGGTGTGTGTGAGGGGGACGCGGGGGACGAGGGGGGGGGGGGGGGTGGAGGTCCTTTTACTGAAAGACCCTGGTCAAACCCAAACCAGATGCCTAGCCCCCTTAGACTAAATCAAGCATTCACCAAGGCCCTGGCCATTGGGAACAATGGCCATTTTCTAAGCACCTCAAATCCCCTCTTTCTCCCTGGGGTCTCTCCCTCTCTCTTTGCATAGTCCATCTCCTCTAGGGCAGCCAAGTCACAGTGAAACAATGGAGAAGAGGGCAACAGGAGCCTGATGACATAGACAGAGTGGAGGCCCATGTCGATTTAAGGTGAGCCTTCGGCCCACATTAGCAGAGTCAACAGAAGTGGGGGGATTCTGCTGGTTGTTGTACACATGGCAGAAGGTTGGTCTGTGCTGGGCTTGAGGACACAGTATGCATGTACGTGTGTGCTCAATCTAATACGGTCGGACCCTTAATTTGCCTGACGTAGACCGGCTCTGCTTTGCCCAGTCTGTGTAGAAGCAACATTTTATCACAGGAGGAAAATAGGAAGGCAGAGAGAGCGACAACACTTGGAACACATCGATGGGCAAGGAATAGGAACTTTCCCGGGAAGGAATGAAGAGGAGTGTGGGAGAGACCGAGATGTGCGTGCGGAGGAGGAGGAGGAGGAGGAGAACGAGAATCTCCCGATTTAGTCCAATATGTCAGGGCAAACTGATTATTCCAACTTGATTTCTGGGGGTGGTGGTGGTGGTGGTGGAGGGGGTGGGTGATTATGAAGCTGCCCAATCTTAACCCTGAGCATTTTCCAAATGTTTCTCTAATCCGGGGAATTTGGCTGGACCGTTGCCATGCGTCCTGGTAGACTGAGGAGGGCCTGTATCAGGTCACACTGTGCCCAGTAGTCCAGGGCCAACCAGCTGGGCCCGCCAAGAGTTGCCCACTGAAGGAGAGCACTGTCTCACCCCGTTGGCACGCACACACACAAACACACAGGTATGATTATTTATGATTTTTTTTAGCCCGCTGATTAGATTTACTGAAATTGCGAGCAGATCAGTTTGGCCCCTGTAAGCGAGTTCCAGTTATACACACCGCTCCAAAGCCAAAGACTCCAAAAAACCAGCACTAGCACTGACGTCCTTTGATGAAGGCTGTTTGCTGTTAAAACGTCAATGACTAGACTCAGTCTTGACAACCACGATTTGCACAGTACACTGATAAGCGTCCCTTCACCCCGGAACGCAAAGTTTTCAGATAGTGGAAACCAGTGTTCCCGGGCACATGGACTGCAGAGTTGATTGGGGGGGACGGGGACAGGGGGGGGGCTAATGCCATCGAAGAAGAATGGCCTTGATTCAGTGAAACATGATCCTGAACCGGGCCTGATCTCAAACCCCTGGCCCGTCTCCCTGAGAGCAGCTCCCGGAGAACCTTTGTTGGGCAGACCCCAGTGATTAATTATGGATGCATGTAAATATATATATAATTAAATGGATCGTTTTCCCAGAGACTTCAAAGCCAGAGTGGGTTGGCCCGGGGAACCAGGTGGTCCTTTGGGAAACCAGAAAGGTCTTCTGGGAAAGTTAAGAGGGAAATGATTAAAATGCACAACAAGAGGCTGTTTCAGAGAGTGGACTGGGGGTAAGTCTGTGAGCGACTATGTGATTGTGTATGTGTGTGTGTGTGTGTGTGTGTGTGTGTGTGTGTGTGTGTGTGTGTGTGTGTGTGTGTGTGTCTGTGTGTGTGTGTGTGTGTGTGTGTGTGTGTGTGTGTGTGTGTGTGTCTGTGTGTCTGTGTGTGTGTGTGTGTGTGTGTGTGTCTGTGTGTGTGTGTGTGTGTGTGTGTGTGTGTGTGTGTGTGTGTGTGTGTCTGTGTGTGTGTGTGTGTGTCCGTGTGTGTGTGTGTGTGTGTCTGTGTGTGTGTGTGTGTGTGCTCTCGTGTGTTTGTGTCTGTGTCCATGTCTGTGTTGGTAAGTGTGATAGAAAACATTTTATCTGTAGGCCAGGTTTTTGTCTCTTGGATCGTGGCTTGTATTTGTAGTAATCGGAGTAATGATGGCACTCCTCCCTGCCTCTCCCAAAACCCTTCCTCTCTTCCTGCCCCTGCCAGTCTTCTTCAGCTCCACAGGGGAAGACATCCAGACCGGATGATCTGGAAACCATTAGAGACACTTCCAGGAAGTTCCTATTTCATACAAGAAGGTTAAACTCGCAAGTAAAGAAACAGATTCACAAGAGGAAAGGCTCCTCCTGAAGACGATGAGAGCTATGACGAGGGATCGGCGAGGAAGAGCATTTAGGAGGATTGAAACCTTTCATTTACGGGGTCGAGAAACCAAATGAAAGTGCAATGAAAGGAGAAGCCATTGGAATAGTGTCCGCCAACAGTGATCCTTCCCTCACTAACTTTATTAAGCAACGTTGGATAGCACCCATGAGAGGGAGAGAGAAAGCTGCAGTGAAAGATCTACTGCACACGTGTGCGCCAGTCGTTCATCTGTCAGTCAAACCCGTTTCCATTAGAAACACACTAGGAGCCTCCAGCGACCGGAGTCCATCACTCACAGGTGGGTTCTCCTCTCCTCACCATCCATCAGAAATCCCTTCAGGATTAATCACGCCGGGACCACAAAAGATAGGATTTCTCGCAAATTGCTCCAATGGATTTCCAATGAGATAATCGTTAAGAGCGGAGAGATTGACGTCTTGTCCGTGAAAACGAAGGTGTGGTGGCACCGAGATGGAGGGATGAGAGGACCGGTCTCTTTTTTCGGCCCCCCCACAAACTTCAATAGCCCTGGAAGGTTCTCCTGTGCTGGCCCCTAATGGTGGATGAGAGAACCGGTCTCTTTTTTCGGCCCCCCCTCCCACTTAAATAGCCCTGGAAGGTTCTCCTGTGCTGGCCACTAATGGAGGGATGAGAGGACCGGTCTCTTTTTTCGGCCCCCCCTCCCACTTCAATAGCCCTGGGAGGTTCTCCTGTGCTGGCCCCTAATGGTGGATGAGAGGACCGGTCTCTTTTTTCGGCCCCCCCACCCACTTCAATAGCCCTAGAAGGTTCTCCTGTGCTGGCCCCTAATGGTGGATGAGAGGACCGGTCTCTTTTTTCGGCCCCCCCTCCCACTTCAATAGCCCTGGAAGGTTCTCCTGTGCTGGCCCCTAATGGTGGATGAGAGGCCGGGCTGGGAGTCTCAATACCTAAACCTCCATTCATGAACAACATGGACTCTCTGTCATGAGCCGGATGGAACTGAGACCCAAAAGCATTTCTGAAGAAGTGAAGCCAAAGAAACAGCCATAAAACCAGCATCAGGCATGGAACAGCAAACAATAAGCAGAAAATCCATGGCCATGACACTTCCTTTCTCGGGGAGGGGCAGAGAGGCGTTGTGGTGCCAAGGCAGGGCGCGTAATGGCTGATTCCCTGTGCCGTAGGAATAGATCGGTGATTCCACATGTGAACCTGGGTTATTCATTGACAGGCGTCCGCAGGGAAAGACATGGCTTGCTGTTTTGGAGGACAAATGACCCGTAAGGACCGCACAATGATTAATGGGCCCTTCTCAAGCACCACTTGTTTAACACGTTTTCTGCTGTTTTGGCACAAAATAACAACATAAGGCTCAATTAGTAAATGAGTATCTGTGTGTGTGTGTGTGTGTGTGTGTGTGTGTGTGTGTGTGTGTGTGTGTGTGTGTGTGTGTGTGTGGGTGTGAGTGTGTGTGTGTGTGTGTGTGTGTGGTGTGTGTGGGTGCGTGTGTGTGTGTGTGTGTGTGTGTGTGTGTGTGTGTGTGTGTGTGTGTGTGTGTGTGTGTGTGTGTGTGTGTGTGTGTGTGTGTGTGAGTTTGTGTGTGTTTGTTTTGGGTGTATTAGTAAAATTATGTTTTGTCAATAAAGCATGTGTGCATTAGCCACAGAAAGAAAGAGAAAAACATGAAAATGTATTAGGTTTATAGGATAAAATTTCAATAAAATAAAAAGAATTATATAAATATAACCAACACAATCAACTTAGTGAACCAAGGTTTCAACCTACTTTCTGGAACCACATTTGCCAAACTGTAGTTTGCACTGAAATTTGATCCCAAAGTGACACAGGACCCTGTGATATATATGGTTATATTACTGTGTACACCTGACAGAGTCAAGCACGCAGACAGAAAAGTGAGCCAAGAGAGAGAGAGAGGGGGAGAAGGTAGGAGCTCAGTCAGCAAAGTGGGCTGCTGCCAGGCCTTGAAACGTTACACCCCCAGTATGTGGAGCATGTGCAGGCGTATTCTCAGGGAACTGTAGACATACATAGACCCTGAGAACTGCCCCCGATGACCCCCCAGCGCCATAACTGCCCCTGATGACCCCCCAGCGCCATAAACAAACCTTCCATGACTGCGACACACTGAACACATGATGCTGAGGGCAAAACACCAAACCAACAGCTTCCCGCTGCACTCTCCACTGTTACGTTGTGTAGGTGAGTATGCGTTATATGTATTTATTTTTTACTTTTACTCACACACACACACACACATACACACACACACGAGCAATCAGTCAATCACTCACTCAACCACCTCCTATGATTCAGACTGTGTCACGCAAACGTGGGCCCACAATCCCACGGTGTTGGACACACAGCCTGTAATCGGGAACGGGCGCTCTCCTTTCCTCTGCCTCTGGCTCAATGTGTGTGGCTTTCAACAACGCTCCATAACATCATTTCTGATCCAGTCCGCTATATCTTTCAACGGAAAAAAATGCGTCTGGATAAAGCACTAACCATTCCAACGCCTCCTGAAAAGTTTTTCCACAAAGAGGAAAATAAAAACAACGGAAACGTAACGGCAATGCTAGTCCAACGCTATCAAAACAGACTCGGCTTAGCTGAAAGGAATGCGGATCGTCCATCGACTCCACCTGTCCGGGGGACGCGCCGTGAAACACGCAGCCAAACAGCTGCCTCGGGGCTGACCACTGCGGGACAGGCAGAACACGGCTAACTGGACCTTAAGCCGGACCTCTAGAGCGGGACAAACTGAGGGCGGCCGGCGCTGTTCTGCTCTTTAGTTTGGAGGAAACAACACGGTCTGTGGGTTCAGTAAGGGTACACCCACTCAGCCAACACACGCCGCGGTCAACGGGAACCCGGGACCACGGGCCAGTTGCTCTGTGGCACACGGCCATTTACACTCGCAAAGAGAGGGGTGTGTGTGCGCACAGGAAAAACACACACACACACACACACACACACACACACACACACTCACGCACGTAAACACAAACACAGCCGGATGAGAGGGGCACTGGCAGTGGTTGAATGTGTTTGTCCGCCGAGGGGGAGAGAGGAAGAAAGGGGGCAGAGGAGCTGAAGCAAATGCAAGTGCTGGCTTTTATTAGTGAACTGTGGAGCGGACAGAGGGGTGAGCACCGTATCCCCCCCCTCCCCCCTCCATTCCTCCCTCCCCATTATCTCCATTCTGGAGGGACGGTGGATGAAAGGCAGGACACCCCCCCCCCCCCCACACACACACACACACCCCCACCCCGCCCTCAGGGGTAGCACTCTGTCCTCCAACCTTACGTCGATGCTTTCTGACGGCTGCTTAATTGTGCGTGATACAGTCAGGGCCCTTTCTCTTTCAAATCTCCAACAGATTGCTTCTCCCCAGGGAGCGGCTTATTGGACCAGAGACACGACAAGGCAGGGACAGTGGCAGACCCCTAGGGGGTGGAGGGAAGGGGAGGCGTGCGGTAGATTAGTGAATGTGTCTGTGTGGAAAAGTGTGGTGGTTAACCTTTGTGTGTGTGTGTGTGTGTGTGTGTGTGTGTGTGTGTGTGTGTGTGTTAGTGAGTGTGTGTGCGGTGGTTAACCTATGTGTGTGTGTGTGTGTGTGTGTGTGTGTGTGTGTGTGTGTGTGTGTTAGTGAGTGTGTGTGCGGTGGTTAACCTATGTGTGTGTGTGTGTGTGTGTGTGTGTGTGTGTGTGTGTGTTAGTGAGTGTGTGTGCGGTGGTTGACCTGTGTGTGTGTGTGTGTGTGTGTGTGTGTGTGTGTGTGTGTGTTAGTGTGTGTGACACATGTTTGCCATGTCTTTGCTTGCGTGCATTCCTGCACCGCTAGGACCTTGCGTGTGCTCGTGTGAGCGTGTGAGCGTGTGTGTGTGTTAGCGTACGTGTCGGCTCGCGTGTGTGTGCCGCCCTGGCAGGAGAGTGCATAATGCAGCCACCACGTTTGTCTGTTCTATGTTCACAACAACAAAATAGCTTTTTGTGACCCTGCTCTCTGAAGAGAGCCTCTCACCCCCCCCCCCCAGCATGCAACGCCTTAGTCGCACGGCCCTCTCATCAGCTCTCCTCTTTTCTCTCTTGTTCTTTTCATCTCTCAACCCCCCCCCCCCCCCCCCCCTCCTCCCCCCCCCCTCCCTTTCCCTCTCTCTCTCTTTCTCTTTCTTTGGCACAGCAGCCTTCTCCTTCCGTTTCTTAAGCCCTTGCTGTACACGTGCAGCAACACTTCAACAAAAGCCGGTCCGGACAATTTCAACTATAGGCTCTTTGATCTCCCCCCCCCCCCCCCCCCCCACACACACACACTTAAACAGCCCCATGCTCCTCAGTTGACTCAAGCACTGTCAGTTTAAACAACAGGGTGAGTTGTTGCCGGCGGTTACAATGGCCCTCTGCTACTATATGGCTCTGCATATAAAAACAAAGAAATAGACAACAATGCCTGGGGTCAGGACTGTTGGAGGGGAAGAGGTGCATGCAGGAACAGAGGGATGAGATGAAAGCAGAGAGAGGAGCAGCGAGCTGAGAGGCCCGGTGGCGTGGCTGGGTCAGGGTGGGAAAAGTAGCACCACGGCCAGGGTTAGGGGGCGTGGCGCTGCAGGGAGAATGTGGACGCGCTGGCTGTTAGTCTGACCCCGACCTCCCCTGCTCCGGATAGGGGCTGAGCAAACGCCTGGGGGTGCTATCGTGAGCGCCCCGGACTCACCCAAAATAGATCACCGCAGTGTGTTTGTGTGCGTGCGTATATTAGTGTTTGAGAGAGAGAGAGAGCGAGAGCGAGACAGAGAGAGTGAGCACTTGTGGCATTTTTAGAGCTATGCCCTGGAGCTATGACTTTAAAAGCCAGGGACGCTCATCTTCCAGGAGTCAACTTTCCTTTAGATGCACAGTGCAGGCCGCCCGCAACGCAAACAGCCTCTCAACCTAAGGACAACCTTGCAGCCAAGAAAGTGGTTGAGCTGGAACGCTAAATATAGCCCCACCATTCCCACATAAATAAAAGATGTCAGGAGCTCACCGTTCAAATACTGGTCATTTGCTCTGATAGGAGTGGATCAACCCGCCCAAGGCTCTCGTGCCATCGAGCTGGTGTGAGAAACACTATCATTAAGGCAAAGAGATCAACGTGCGATCGAGTTTCCTTTCTTAGACACACACATACACACACACACACACACACACACACACCACAGTGGGCTTAGTACTGTCAAGATACACAGCCATAGATGTGTCACTCATGCACATGTAATAGCCACTCTCTTTTTTTTTCATGGAGTCAGTGTTGTCGTGTCTTTTCCTCCTTCTCACACCCTCCGCATTCTCCCGCCTCTTTGAGCATTTTTATGGAGCTGTTCCCTAAGGAACCCGGAAAGTCGCCTGAAAGACATCCTGCTGCACCAGGAGCCCTCAGACAACCCAGCTGCAGGGTCGTTTTCCGCGGTGTCATCCACTGAGACAGTGCAGCTTTCAAGTTATAGCCTGTCTAACTCACTGAAACATCCATTTCGGTCACAGCCATTTATTTGGCGTAATAGCCGTGAAAATAAGGCGCTGGATTTGGGGCTAGGAGGTATTCTGTAAACATCTCATTGTGTCGAAACACATTTATGGAAAGAGGGTTGTACAACGTCAAAATTCCTTGGCATGTTTCTGGTTTGGAGTTCATAAATGAAAAAGATCTGGGTTGGTTCAATACTTTACATATGTGCCAAAAGCTCTGCAACAGCGCAATTAGAGGAAAACAAATAGCCACATTGTAGCAGTTTGTGACAGCGATAACAACTGAAATAAACATTCAGAGACTGAATTTAGACAAAACTTGATTTTCTTTTGTTTATTCAATTGACACCATATAGCCATGCAGAGATTTTTCATTTGCGGATGGGATGTGGCACACACACACACACACACACACACACACACCCTTTTTCAGTCACACACCTCAGATTTATCATAAGAAAACAGAGCACAAAAGCCTCCCCCCCCAATCTATCTCAGGCACTGTGTTTCTGTGACTCTGAGCCACGGTTTAGCAGCCCTGCTGTTATCCCACTGTTTCCCCACTCCGTGTGACTCACACCGTGGCCCGGAGCAGCTACTGGAACAACGTTTGTCTTGGTAAGGCGCTGCCCTCCCGGAAACTCACATTATTTGCCCCAGCTGCTAGTGTTGTTTATAACACAGTGACGCTAAACTGTTTAAGGATCTCTCCGCTCTCCCCCCACACTCCTCCCCCCTCCCTCCCCCCCACTGTCTTGTGAGCTGGCAGTTAGCGCAGGGCATTAACCAACTGCAAAATGCTGCTTCTCTGCCAGCTGGACTGACCCCGCAGTTCAAAGGGCACAAATTGAATTCAAACATCTTGGGGGTGAAACTGAAGTGAAACCAAATTTTTTTCAGAAAGCCCTGTGGAGCGCACGTGGAGGTGTGCCCACAGAGGAGGACCCACGGAGGAGGACCCACAGAGGAGGACTCACAGAGGAGGACCCACGGAGGAGGACCCACAGAGGAGGACTCACAGAGCCCGAGCTGCTTCAGCCGCCGAGCGCGCTCCGTGTCCTGCTGCGCTCTCTTCCCATAGCCCATGAAGACTCCAAGAGGAAATCCAAACCGGCACACCAACAGTTCACACTAATTGTGTCTGGTGCAACCAATTGACAGAAAACCTGGAACGGGGAACCACAGCATAAGCTTGCCGTTTAGTAAATCTAGGTCAGAGGAGAGTCTCTCCTGCTCTGGTTGGACGCCTGACTATACAAAGAGAGTCTGTACAGTTGGTGAGCCATCACTAAGAGAGAACTTTACTACCCTGGCACGTTGGCACGAGTCACACGGAGTCTGCTGAGCTGAATTAACACGCCACAGAAAACAGAAAGGTTTCATACCGCAGCCTTTAAAGTATAAGTCAGAAACATGCCCTAAGGGAATATAGGGAATCCTGAGTTGTGTTTTTTTTTTCAGGAATATCTTCAATATGTAGTCATTATAGGTTAATGACTTAAAAGGGGATCCAGCTCCACCACCTAACCGCTGTTCTCATCAGCCTTGAGCAGCCTCACTCACTAGCCCGGAGTGCCAACTGCCAGGAGAACGTCTACATACATCCACCAGGAGAACGTCTACATGCATCCACCAGGAGAACGTCTACATACATCCACCAGGAGAACGTCTACATACATCCACCAGGAGAACGTCTACATACATCCACCAGGAGAACGTCTACATACATCCACCAGGAGAACGTCTACATACATCCACCAGGAGAACGTCTACATGCATCCACCAGGAGAACGTCTCATACATCCACCAGGAGAACGTCTACATGCATCCACCAGGAGAACGTCTACATACATCCACCAGGAGAACGCATCCACCAGGAGAACGTCTACATACATCCACCAGGAGAACGTCTACATACATCCACCAGGAGAACGTGTACACTCATCCATCCATCAAAAAACATGCCGCATCCTCCTACCAGTGCCTTGACCAGTCAACTGGAGTTGGTCTGTATGTCCTATGTGTGTGAGCAAGTCTGTCGTAATATGTTGGGTGAGCAAGTCTGGTGCAAATTGGCTGCAGTGGTGTTACTCAGACTGAGTGTTGTGTTTGATAGCTGTCAGTCCATTCGTTGTTCGTTCTGTGGTATTAATTGGCGACCAATTTGTGTAAAGCGCTTTGAGTATCTAGAAAAGTGCTAAAAACTAATTAAAATGAATTATTATTACTTATTATTATCCACCAGGAGAACTTCTCCACACATCCACCAGGAGAACGTCTACACATCCACCAGGAGAACGTCTACACATCCACCAGGAGAACGTCTACACACATCCGCCAGGAGAACGTCTACACACATCAGCCAGGAGAACGTCTACACACATCAGCCAGGAGAACGTCTACACACATCCACCAGGAGAATACACACCAGCCAGGAGGTCTACACATCCACCAGGAACGTCTACACACATCAGCCAGTCACACACATCAGCCAGGAGAACGTCTACACACATCAGCCAGGAGAACGTCTACACATCCACCAGGAGAACGTCTACACACATCAGCCAGGAGAACGTCTACACACATCAGCCAGGAGAACGTCTACACACATCCGCCAGGAGAACGTCTACACACATCAGCCAGGAGAACGTCTACACATCCGCCAGAAGAACGTCTACACACATCAGCCAGGAGAGTCTACACACGTCTACACACATGTACACACAGTACACACCCCTCCCAGTCCATCGGTGCCTGGCTGGGGTAAATACTCTAAGTATCAGGCAGGAAGTGTAGCCTCGGCTGATTTACCAAGGTAAACACCGAATCACACAACAGCAGCTTTCACCCACACAAGCATGAGGTTTTTTCTTTTTCTATTTCTTCTCTCCTCTC